>PVLD010016545.1:7517-44749 GCA_004027595.1 Dinomys branickii | reverse complement strand
GAAAATACCAAATTATAGAGAAGATAGTAGGGAATTTGCACTGGATGCTGTATAATATAAAGTTATCTTCACTTCTGTTAATACAAAAACGATTGAGGAAATACAGAATTATAGAGAACATAGAAGGGAATTAGCTCTGGATGCTGTCCTACATAATGTTACCTTCACCTTTGTTACTCAGTTACACAGATGATGGCCCACTTGATCATTCAATTTTTCTCCTCCCTCCATTGCCCTACCACTCAATCAGTCATCTTCCCTGTGATAATAACTGTACTCCTGGGTTTGCCTATATCCTTGGACTCTCGCCTTGGGAAGAGATATAGCTGCTTCAGACTATACTATAACATACATGGGTGTATACAAACTGCCATGGTTGGAGGTGGGAGAGCACATATGCTCACAGCGGACTGCCCGGCTCCACCCTGTCGTCGTGCTATGGGTGGGGGTGGGTCCAGTCCATGAGGTGCCCTGAGCAGGGCCCTCAACGGAGCAGCCACCGGGCCCACTGCGGAGCAGCAGCAGAGCAGGCATGGGGCCCACAGTGGAGCAGCCACGGGGCCCACAGTGGAGCAGCCACGGGGCCCACTGCAGAGCAGCATCGGGTTCCACTGTACGGCAGCCGTGGGGCCCACTGTGGCGCAGCCGCGGGGCCCACAGTGGGGCAGCCGCGGGGCCCTCAGCAGGGCAGCCACAGGTTGTAACTCTTATGTCTAACTGACAAAAGACATTAGAGCAGTTTGGTCTAAAGATTATAATCTGCTTTTATTTTTAATCCTAGAATCAGGCAACATTTCATTCCATAAAATAGAATTAGTATTCTGATGGGCCAAGCAGAAGAGGTTGTTTTTATAGACAAAGGAGGGCTGGAGAAAGCAAAAAAAACAGTAGGCTAGTAATTTTATTTATTTATTTTTGTCTTTTTGAGGTAGGGTCTTGCTATGCAGGGCAGGCTGGCCTTGAACTTATTGTAGCCCAGGCTGGTCTCAAACTTGCAATAATCCTTCTGCTTCAATCTCTCAAGTGCTAGGATTGATTACAGGAATGCACCACTATGCTTGGCTAGACTAGTAATTTTATTTTTTTAATATTTATTTATTTATTATTTATTTATTTTGAGACAGGGTCTCACTATGCAGTTCAGGATGGGCTTGAGCTCACCTTGTAGCCCAGGCTGGCCTTAAACTCACAGCGATCCTCCTGCCTCAGCCTCCCTAGGTCTGGGATTACAGGCATGAGCCACCATGCCCAGTTTAGACTAGTAATTTTAAAGTTACTTTTTGTCTTCAAAAGACAGAACAATAAAAAAACTGTTGGATTGATAGTAGGTTACTTTAGGTCACTTTTACATAAGGATTAAAGCTGAGGGAACACACACATTATAATGCATTGGACCTCTCTTTGGGACCCTTGACTGTTATCTCTCAGTTCTCTGGATTTTTTGGAAAGTCAGATAAGCAGCTGAGTGTCAGTTTGGTGACATGAAAACTTAGTGTGGGTGACTCCATTATTATTTTTACATTGATATATGGAGGCCCAGTATAGGAGTAGAGTCCAGTGAACTCTTGTAATTTTTATTGAACATTCTCTAAATATAGTGTCGGACACAGACTTACACCCAAAATTTGTCATTATTTATCTGTAATTCAGATTTAACTGGGTGTCCCCATAGTTTTGTATGCTAAATCTAGCAACCTTGTCTAGGTGGGCAAAATTATCTCCAATTGAGAATCACTGCCATAAATTTATTTATATTCAGCCTGGGGATATAGCTCAGTGGCATAAGTGCCTGCCTGGCAAGCACAAGGTCCTGAGTTCAACTCTTGGTAAAGCAAAAAAAAAAAAGAAAATTTATATTCATTCATTGTATTTTTATTTAGATGCATATATATACACACACATATGAAATTCACAGTACTACAAATTCTTGTTTTTTTCTAGGACCCTGAGGTGTATCATTAGGTTATTTATCTGGGCTTGTGTTGTTTTTGTGATGTGGGCATTCACAACTATTAACTTTCAGTTTAGGACTGCTTTCATTGTGTACCATAAGTTCTGGTATGTTGTACTGGCATACATAATACTGGTACTATGGTAGCCTAGATCTACATCTCCCACCCTCCATCTTCTCTCCCCTACCTTCCCCACATGCTCAAGGTTTGCTGGCAAATTTGTTATTCACTAGCTAGCAATGTCAAAGAAATCTACTTCTTTTTTTCCATTTCGGGGGCTCTCTATGCGTGAAGGTAATCAATACCAATGTCAGTACTCAGAAATCAGCCAGTGAGAATTTATGGAACTCCCCTGGGCAAGATATTGGGCTAGAGAAGTGCAAGAAATATAAAACAGTGCATAACTTCAATATAGTTTGGGAAAAGATAACATATATGAGATCATTGACAACATAAAATTAAGTGCTAGTAACTAAGTATTAAAATTACTGACAGTGTGTAATACTAGTACCTAAGTGCTAAGTGGGGTGGCAGGAACTATAACTGCTGCAGTCAGCAGAAGAGGGTAATAAAAGCCAAATCAGGCAGGGAACTAGGCTGTGGAAGCCACCTTTAAAACATAGAAAATGTATTAAATGTCTGTTGATTAAAAATGGATGACTGAGTAGTGGATGTTATTGTAACTTTTTTGAGACAGGGTCTTGCTTGGTAATTTAGGTTGGCCTTGAACTCACTATGTAGCCCAGGCTGGCTTCGAACTTACTCGCAGTGATCACCTGCCTCAGCCCCCTAGGTGCTGGGATGACAGGTGTGCACCACCATGCTTGGCGTGGTGTGAGTTATTAACGGAGTTTCTTTTTACTGTTTATTGTCTAAATGGTCCTGTCCCATCTCTGGCAGCTCTGGAAAAATAACAGATGGGGGTGCAGATAACCCAGAACTCAGTCAGTGATTAGCCTAGGGACTACTAAAGAAGCTTTGGAAACTCGCCAACAGAAAGGATGATTTCCAAATAGCCTTTACTTCCCAACACTTAGTTCTGCGTGTCAAAAGCAAAATCCTCAAAGGTTCTGGGCATAAAGTTTCTGCAATCATTAATAGGTTTGGTTACAAAGAGCCAACCTGCCTTGCCCTGGGCAGAGGTGAAATGGAAGGGGAGAGACAGAGGAGGTCGCTGGGTCTAGGAACCAAGAGGTCGCGGCAGGGGAGACTGCACAGACAGGAGTTGAGTCAGCATTGAAAAACTGCTCAGCCCCACCAAAGCGAGCACTGGCCAAGCCACCAGCACAGCGGCAGAGGCATCTAAAGGCTCTGAGGTTGTGCAAGTCATGGCTCTACCGTCTGCGTGTTTGTTTTCCAGAAAGCCACACCCATCTGTGGCCTGGCTCCGCGCTCTAAGTTACCAGATGTAGCAAGCCCTACTTTCTTCACCCCGAGAAAGAAGAGAAAGCCCACCTCTTCAGGGGAGCTGTGAAACAGTAACCTGGTGGCAGTAGCAACAAAAGTTTGATCCACAAAGTAGGAGGCAAGAACATGAGCAAAAAAGGTAGTGTCCGGTGGGGCAGGAAGTAGCCGGTACACAGCAGGGAAAGCCTAGTGGGAAGCAGCGGCTTGTTGGTTTTAGCTGTTCACATTTACCAGCATTGTTCTTCATTTTATCCTTTTTCTTTTTCTTTCCTGGTGCTGGTAATCAAATCAGGGCTTCATACTCTGCCAGCGAGCTATACTCCAGGCATACTGTTCCTTATTCTTTCTCCATATTCACACTTAAATACCACCTCCTCTATCAGCTGCATTACACTCTATTTTATATACCTGTTTTTAAAATATGGCAAAGTGTCTTTCACTTCTTCAAGTGAAAGTGTTAAGGGCTCTGAACTTGTGAGATATGACTCAAGGTGTATATATTACTCTTTAAAGTTTCTCCCAGATGGTTAAATAAACTACTTGCAGTTATTAGCTCTATTCAAAAATCTTCACTTAACCTGCAGGAAATTCTGTCATATTTAACTCTTACAAATTCATTATTGGCCAAAAGCCTAGAAATCTTAGTTCACTTTAATATTACTTATCATCGTGGAACAAAAACAGTCTGCAAAAATTTGACAGAGTATTATTTCTGCCTGGTAGGTTTACATCTTCCCATTCAGTCTATTAATTTAATACTCCATAACCCTTTATTAAGTCCTGTAAGTATTATTAAGCATTTTCCCTGGCATTCACTCCAGATATAAATTCACCTTTTCTCACTTTTCTTTATTTTTTTGTTTTTTTTTTTTACTTTTCTTAGTAGCAAAAAAAATTAAACTATCTAGATCTTCAAGAACACTTACTGACACAAGAACATTTTAATATTTAGTTTAGATGTCTGCTATTGAAGAAGTCAAGTGCACAGGGCATATTTTCTCTTTGGTTTAACAGTTTGTTTCAATTTTTAAATGTGTAACCCTTAAGTGGAAAGCTTTCAGATAGAATGATGCTTTCCAAACATGTGATATTTAAGCTTGTAAATGCCACATTCCTTTTCTTTCTTTTCCTTGCCTAACTGCTCATGCCAATGTTTTGCGCGCTATGTTGATCAGGAGTGATGGTAGTAGACATCCTTGTCTTGTTCCTGACGGTAGAGGGAAAGCTTTCAGTTTTCCCCGTATTTAACATGATGCTGGCAGTAGGCTTGTCATAAATGGCTTTTATCAGATTGAGATAAGGTCTTCTCCCCTACTTTCTTCAGTGTTCTCATCATGAAAGAATACTGTATTTTGCCAGAGGCTCTTTCTGGCTCTCTTGGGATGATCATGTGATTTTTGCCCTTGCTTCTGTTTCTGTGATGTATTACATTTATTGACTTGTGTAAGTTGAACCATCTTTGCGTCCCTGGGATGAAGCCTACTTGATGATGATGTCTGATCTTTTTGATGATTTGTTGTGCTCTGCTCACCACTATCTTGTTGAGGATTTTTGCATTATAGTAATTAAAGAGCTTGGTCTAGTTTTTTGTTATTGTTATTGGATCCTTGTCTAGCTTTAGAATCAGGTAATGCTAGCATCCAGGAATGACCTTGGGGATACTTCCCTTTCAATTTCATTGAAGAACTATTGGTATTAGATCTTTCCTGAGGTTTATGTAGAATTTAGTAGTAAATCTAGACCTGAGCTTTTCTTGGTTTTTTTTTTTTTTAATCGCTGCTTCAATTTCATTGCCTGTTATTATTCAGGGTTTTTAAAGCTTCTTGGTTCTGTTTTGGTAATTCATATGTATCTAGGAATCTACCCATTTCCCCTGAATTCTCCAATTTATTGATGTACAAGTTTGTGAAGTAGTTGTCAATAATCTTTTGGATTTTGCCAGTGTCCACTGTGATTTTCACTTTTTTCATTTCTAATTGTACTGGTTTGGGTCTCTTTTCTTTTTATTGTTAGATTAGCTAATGGTTTATTTTGTTTATAGAACCAACTCTTCAGCTGATTCTTTACGTCGATCTTTTGGTCTCAATTTCACTGATTTCTGCTGATCTTAAAAATGTCCTTCCTTGTACTCAGTTTTTTTTTTTAAATAAAAGCACAAAGATATATTAACAAACAGACACAAATTAGCATAAAAAATAGTACAGTCAAAACTGATTTACAGACAAGGTGACATGGACTCAACAGTGGTTGTTGCTTTACCTATTGATATCTTCGAAGTGTATATATATGAACACAGATATAGACATGCAAAATTGGTCAGACAATTAATCAGTTTGAGTTTGGGTTGTTCTTGTTTTTTCTAGGACTCTGAGGTGTATCATTAGGTTATTTATTTGGGCTTGTGTTGTTTTTTTGATGTGGGCATTCACAAGTATTAACTTTCAGTTTAGGACTGCTTTCATTGTGTACCATAAGTTCTGGTATGTTGTACTGGCATTATAACAAAAGTTTATTGTAAAACAATATGCCATGTTAACTGACAAACTTCATAATACATCATGTTTACTGTGTTTCTTGACTGAATCATTTCCTCCTGTGCCTGATTCTCTTGCTGTTTTGTGTATCACAGTCTCCAGAGCAGAATGCTATGCTCATCTAGCATATCATATACTATCTACCCTGGGTAGGCAATGGGCTATCTCAGCTGGGTTTGTGTAAGCACACTCTATCGAGTTCACACAACAAAACAGCCTACGGACTCACTTCTCAGCCTACCCCTGTTGTTAAGCAAAGTGTGACTGCACATTTTTAAAACAGGATAATATATAAATGTTTGCTGAACTCAACTACAAAAAATCAACTTATTTTTCAAATTTATATTCTCTGATCATTCATTAAATCTGTCCAGGCAAATTTATTTCAGTTAAGACAACAGAAAGAAGTTTAAATCCAGAAGAAATTAGTAGACTCCAGCTCAAAGCCATACGAGCCCCAGATAGAAAGCACAACTTTAATAATTTGAAGTTCAGTTTTAAAGTTTGCTTACTCAGTATCAATAAAACAAATCTTTTTTTTTTCTTTTCTTCTTCAGTACTGAGAATTGAATCCAGGGAACAATAATAAGCTACACCCTCAACCCTTTTTAAATTTTTCTTTTAAAATTCTGAGACAGGATCTTGCTAAGTTATCCAGGCTGAGCTAAAGCTTGTGATCTTCCTGTCTCAGCCTCCCAAGTAGTTGCGGTTATAGGACTGTACTAGTACTCCTAAGATGAATATTAATGTTACATTTTTTTCCACTTATGCTACAAAAACAATGAGAAGTCACTTGCTTAATGATTTCAATGCCAAATTTTCAGCCCTATGACCATACTTATATGCACAGAAAAAGAGGTAACATTTAAAAGAATTCAACAAGTAATGAAGAATACACATAAACAGATAAGGACAACAGGTATCTCAATCCTCTTGCACTTTCAAGCTGGGTGTGGTGGTACATCCCTAGCAGTCCACGCGCTTAGTGGGCTCAGATGGGAGCATCACTTGAGCACAGAGCCTTGAGATGAGCCTGGGCAACACAGGGAAACTTTGTCTCAATTTTTTTTAAATAGAAAAAATCTTATGTTTGCAATAAAGACTTATTAGGTAGGAAAGACTATAGGATGTAGATCTCATTAGCCTTATAATACTTCTCAGAATAATTCCTTTCCATCAATAACAGAACAGCCAGAATCATTTCTGCACTTAATCAAAAGGCATTTAATTTTCACACATACTAAGTCATATTACATTAAAAATTTCATGTGTGTGTATATATGTATCTAAATAATTTAAGCACATAAAATTTAAACTTAGAAATGAAGCAACTAGTGTTGTTAAACAACTCTTTCCACCCAAAATATGAAAAGAGAATTTTGGTTCCATGGCTCAGAGGAGTAAGACAGTGACACAATATCAGAAAATGAACAAATAGAGCTTTCTGTCAAGAATACTAAAATGGCAATGTTCAGACATGGCAAGCACTATTTTTTTTTTGTACCAGGAACCTTGTGCTTGCCAGGCAGGCACTGTGCCACTGAACTATATGCCCGGCCCATATGCCTTTTTTTTTTTTTGGTACTGGGACTCAAACTCAGGACCTTGCACTTGCCAGGCTGGTAGGTGCTTGTGCCACTGAGCCACATCTTCAGCCCGACATGGCAAGTTCTTGACCAAGTAGTTGACCTCAAGATAGAAACAGATAAGAGCACTACAGAATAGTCTCAGCTCCAAGGGGTCTGTGCCACTTACAGCAAGCGACTCCTGGACCCCAAACATCCGTGGAATCCGTAATAGACACAACCTAGCAATTAGCACCCTGATGAAAACGTGGTGGATTTTCCTGTTATTCGGCAACTGCATGAATTTCCATTTTGGTATTGTGTGCGTTTTCTTGTTCTATGGAGTGGTCATATGTATCAGTCAGGGTTTTACTAGAGAAACAGATATAACACAAGATGCACAAATGTATAAAAAGTTACAAGATTGGCTTCTGACAGTCAGCCAGAGTTGTATAAGGAAGCGTGCCAAGGGTATCTGCACACTGAAGACCTAAAGAATCAGTCCAGGGTCTGGAGTTCAGTACTGAGTTCTGTGCAAGTCTGTACCAGGAGGCCAATGAGTCTGTGGCGGAAGGCTGAAGGATCCCAGGCGGAAGCTGAAGAGTCTGCACTAGAAGCCGGGAGACGAAGTCCAAGCTGAAGGTGAAGACCGGAGGTCCTCCAAAAGGAAGGGAAGTTCCTCCGTCCCCCTCATTCCCCTTTTGTATCATCGAGGTGGTGATCCACCCTAGGGTGGCTCCTCTATACCCTAGGGTATAGAATTGCTGAGCCAATTGCTGAGCCAAGTTTAGTTAAGCTTCCAAACTTTCAAGTTGACATAACCAATCAACCACTACAACACAGAAGAGGAACAAGTCGCCACTTACATATAATTTCAGGAGTCTGAGAAAGGAATGCTCACTGCAGTTCTAGAACAGATATGAACAGGTAGACCTTACTCTCAGACAACCAGGCTGCCTGTACCATGAACTATAAAGCATTAACATATGTGCAGGTCTATCCAGCAGTTTGAGGAAGGCCCAACTGCCGTGATTCTACCCAACTCTTAAAAGACCACTCTGGTTATTGGATAGCTGGGGAGAGGCATGACATGATGCTCTTCTGAGGGCAATATGCAAAAGCCAGGGAACCAAAGCCCACAAGTCAGTGCCATCCTCAAGAAAATACTAGAATTTTCTAGACCTGAGGCCTGGAGCTGGTCAGAGTTAGAGCTGTGCAAAGCTCAAGATGGGCCAGCTGCCTGCATATAGGGATGAGAGTGAAAGGGAGATCAGTGCAGACTTTTCAGAACTAATCAGAGACAAAAGGTGACAGACAAGAAATCCACCAACTACTTTAGCTCGTTCAACAATGTTCCTGAGTTTCTGCTCTGTGCTAACACTGTGCTGGACACCTCAGATACAAACATGAGTAAAAAACATTCTTCCCCCGAGGAGCCCATAGTTGCTGGGCACGGGTCCACACACCAACTACTCAGGAGGCTGAGGGCCAACCTGAGCAGTTTACTAGAATTCAATGAGACCCTGTCTCAAAAATAGATGAGCGATGCGGCTCAGTGCCAAGGCTCTAGGTCCAATCTCCTGTACAGTGAGATGTGGACAGCATCATGCAAGATGAAGTGGAAAACTTCTGCCAAAAATACAACCTACTCCTTCAGCAAGAACTCCTGAAAAATCCATCCAGAAATAAGTTTGCATTAGCAATTACAAAAAAACCCTACACATTAGAGTAATAAGCCTATTTTTCTACCACTTCGCTGAAATCAGCCAGATGAAAATAGGATTTGTGAGGCAGAAAAGAAATGAGAATTTGGAAGACAGAACACTATAGCCAGAGAAAATAAAGGCCAGGCACTCACAGGAAGGAAAGGAGAAAAGGAGGCACCATCTTTGGCACAGCATGGCTGAAGAGTCACTTAAGTGCTCTGATCTCTACCCCTTAACCATTATTCTGCTTCCTGGAGGGTCAGGGTGATCCAGGTGCAGCCAGTGGGTAAAGTGTGGAAGATTTAGATTTTGTTTCTGTTTTGGGGCTTTGTTGTCTCCAGGCACTACTCTGAAGCCACATCCTCAGCTCCAGAGATGGAGATTTCACTTGGGAGTTGGCAAAGAAAGAAGGAAAAAAATGGATGAAAGACACACTTATAAAGAACTAGAAAAACTGGAACTAGAAAAAGATAAGCTCATATGCATATGCCAAAAATACTGTTCATGTACTAATTACTCTCTCCTATGTTCCTTTAGACTCTAAGACTTAGAAGTAAAACTGGATTAAATATTGCCAGTGCGAGGTCAAAGTCTTCTGGCACAGAAATTCATTAACTTTTTAATACTCTCAGAAGATGAACCTAATTTCAAATGAAAGCTGCCTCCAGAGTATGTTGTTAAAGCATGTTCTAGACATAATTTATTTTGGCAAACACTCTGTAGAAATTCACACAAAATTCCACGACCTAAACGTAAATTGCCCATGTAACAAAAAATATTTTTGATAGTTACAAATGAATCCCAAAGCTTGATAGTCTTTGAAAGAAAAATTGTAATCAAGTAAGTATATGGCAATGATGTATGACTGGGGAACTGCAGCACTGAGTAACCACCTCTATTAAAGACACTACCCACATTTAATTTTGCCAAGTGTATTTAACATTGTTGATGCAAAGTCTTATTTAGATATAACCCAAACTATCAAAGTTAATTTTCTTTATGTCTAAGTTTTGTTTTGTTTTCTTCTGTTTTTTTGAGACAGGGTCTTGCTATGCAGTTCAGGCTGCCCTTGAGCTCACTTTGTAGCTCAGGTGGGCCTTGAACTCGCAATGATCCTCCTGCCTCAGCTTCCTGAGTGCTGGGATTACAGGTGTGTGCCACCACACCTCGCTCTATGTCTAAGTTTTAATGCAAAGGGAATAGAACGTATTTTCCCTCAAATAATTAAAATCAAAATTATAATTATTAATGAAGTACTATAATATGAAAAGATTTTCTTCTTTGAGCCTTAACTTTTAGTACCTGTAATTTCTTTCATTCATTAAATAGTTTCTTATTCTGGGGCTGGGGATATAGCTCAGTGGAATAAGCGCTTGCCTAGCAAGCGCAGGGTCCTGAGTTTGATCCCCAGTACCGCAAAAAAAAAAAAAAAATAGTTTCTTATTCTGACTCAAACAGCATCAATACAAATCAGGTAATAACTGAATTTCCTACAGCATACTTCACTTGTATCAATCCCTAACTAAGCAATTTCACTAACAGTATAATGGGCAAATATTCAATTACTTTATTCACTAAACCATCCTACTGAACAGATTTTGAGAAAAATATGGTCTTATAAAAAGGTCCTCAAACTTGATTCTTAAAAAATTTTAAACATACCCTGATTCTCAATCTGCCCTCAATCTGCCTAACTCTTTCTGATAAAATAAACTAGGATACAGATAAAAGAGAATAACTTTTATTAATTTTCCTACAAGTGCAAAAGACTAAGGTGCAAATTATGCATGATTTATAATTACAAGGAAGCCACACAGAAGTAACTACACTTTTCAAGTTGAAAAACAGTGAGTGGAAATTTCCCTCTAAGTTAGAAGCTAAGTATCTTTTCTTTTTCTTTCATTTCTTTTTCTTTTTTTCTGTGCTTGAGATCAAACTCAGGCAGCGCATCTGCTAGCCAAACATTCCAGCACTGAGCAACAACCCCAGCACTTAAATACTTTTCCTAGCTCTTTGCTCTTTCTTTCAAAACCTCATCTCATTTCCATTTGTATAGTGGGGAAGAGTCCCCCTGAACTGAGAAATCATTTTTCAGTTATCTGAGTAAGGGGGATATCTTGGAGACTGTGAATGGAAACCAGGTTTCCAAAAAATTTGGCAGGTAATTACCCAATATAAACTTTTTTTTTTGTTTCTTGAGACAGGGTTTCACTATGCAGTGCAGGCTGGCCTTGAACTTGCAGCAATCCCCCCCGCCTCAGCCGCCAGAGTGCTGGCATTAAAGGCGTGCGCCACCACACTAGACTTTCATTAAAATTAAAATTCATCCTTCTTTTTTTGTCTTTTTGACACAGGGTCTCCCTATGCAGTTCAGGCTGGCCTTGAGCTCACTTTGTAGCCCAGGCTGGTCTCAAACTTGCGACAGTCCTTCTGCCTCAGCCTCCTGAGTGCCGCGATTATGGGCATGTGCCACAATGCCCAGTGGTCATCTTACTTATTATAAAACAGCTTTTCTATGGTAGTAGCTACTTTTAAAATAATGTAAGTAACACAAGAAAATTCCTATTGTCCTCATGTAAAATATATTAATATCTATTATATTCAACTAAATTATATACTTAGAAATTATAAGTTTATGTCTTCAAGTATTTATTATTACAAATTATATAAATTACATGCTCAAAAATTTAGATATACATTCTTAAATTGATCTTAAAAATAAACTCCTAAGATAAAGAAAGAGTTCAGTGCTTCACATTTTGAAATCTGGGGAAAATTCCATTGGAAACAACAGAATTGTGAGGTAATTCTGAGGTGAAATTTGCTCATATTTTTTGTGGCTTTCATATAACTTTATATCGTTGCTTTTTTGTATTTATTTTTTAAACTTACTGTTTTTTGAGAAAGGGTCTTGCTGTGTTGCCCAGGATGGTCTTTAACTTAAGCAATGCTCTTGCTTTGGCCTCCCATGTGGGTGGGCCTACAGGCAAGTGCCGCCGTGCCCAACTAGTCATATTCTAAACCTGCTGGTATTGCACACGCTGATGAATCTGAAAGACTGAGCAGTTTTTCACATCCACATTAAAATGTAAAGATTTATTTTAAAGCACTAAATTTTAAAAGTATTACATCAGTGGGCTGAGAGTATAGTTGGATGGTAGAGTGCTTCCCCAGCACACACAAAGCCCTGGATTCAAGGCCCAACAACATCCATCTCTTAGGGGCTGGGGATATAGCTCAGTGGAATAAGCACTTGCCTAGCAAGCGCAGGGCCCTGAGTTCGATCCCCAGTACCTCAAAAAAAAAAAAAAAAGAAGTTAACAACATCCATCTCCCCTCGCAAAAAGGAGAGAAAGAAAATACGAAAGCAGTGTAAATTTTAGGAAACTCTTTTCCCTGGTACAGTATGGATTCGAGTTTCTCTTCCCAGTGGGAGAAAATTTAATCAGGTGTTTCTTCTCTTGGGCACTGAGGATTCAGCCCAGGGCTTGGCATGTTAGACAAATGCTCTCCTACTAGCTATTCCCTTGGCCCAAATTATTAGTTTAGTTTCATTTGTTTTTCTGCTACAGGGGATTTGATCCAGGGCCTTCACAGTGACCTACATTTCCAGCCCTTTTTTTATTTTTTATTTTGAGACACAGTCTTACGAAGTCACTCAGTTACCCAGGGTGAGCTTGAACTTGGACTCCTCCTGACTCAGCCTCCCTGAGTGCTGGGATTGCAGGCATGCACCACCATGCCCAGCTCCAAATTATTATTTTTGGAACTTTTATTCAATATAGTTCACATCAGGAATGGTGGCACACCTGGGGTCCACCTGTAGGGGAGGGGGAAGTAACAGGGATAAGAGTTTGAGGCCAGTCATGATGACTTAATGAGACTGTGCGCGAGTGCGTGCATGTGCGTATGCGTGTGCGTGTGTGTGTATGCACTTATAAAGTCAAACATTTTCTTCTGTATGTATAGGAAATGGAGCACTTTTGTCAACTGAGTATGCTCAAAATTTTGAAGATTAATTATAAGAACTATACATTGATACTATAAAAGTAGAGGACATCAATAAAATATTTCCTAGAGAACACATCAATCATATACCATTCTTTTTTGATGATAAAAATGTACTTACAGAATCTTAGTATCAGAATAATAAATTATTACAAAGTATTTTGTGGTGAAATCTTATTAAATCTTGTCCTTGATTAAATCTTATGGAAATAGAAATTTTACTATAAGAACTATTTCTCCAAGGCAGGAGGATCCCTAAAAGTTCCAGGTCAGCCTGGGCTACACGGTGAGTTCAAGGCCAATCTGAACTACATAGTGAGATTCTGTCTTAACAAAATGAAACAAAAAAAATTAGAGAAGCTGGGGATATAGCTCAGTGGAATAAGCGCCTGCCTAGCAAAAATTAGAGAAAACTATAAGGATGATTTCTAACATAAAAAGTAATCTGATCAAACTAGTGTTTAAGAGATAACCTGTGATTTTAGAATAAAAATGTAAACAATCAGAACTTGGTTTTCCTGAACTCAACTGCCACTGAAATATTAAAATATTAATAATTCCAAAATGCCACTTTTGTGTGTGTGTGCGTATCTTTTTGAGACAGGGTCTCGCGATGCAGTTCAGGCTGGCCTTGAGCTCACTTTATAGCCCAGGCTGGTCTTTAACTTGCAATGATCCTGCTGCCTCAGCCTCCTGAGTGCTGGGATTATACCACCACGCCTGGCTGCCACTTTCTCATTATTGGTATTTTTTAACCAAAATAGCAGAGACATGAAATCATATGAGAATTAAGACTTTCATACTAAAGAGAACAGATCTGGATAAATTTTTTTTTTTTTTTTTTTTTTGTACCAGGAATCAAACTTATGACCTCAGGCTTGCCAGGCAAGCACTTATGCTGCTGAGCTATATCCCCAGCCCTAAAATTTAAAATAACAACGGGGCTGGGTATGGTGGTACATTCCTACAATCTCAGCCGTCAGGAAGCCAAAGCAGGAGGAACACAAGTTCAAGGCCAGCCTGAGCTACATATTGAGTTTAAGAAAACATGGCAAGATCCTGCCTTTGAAAAACAAAGTAACAATAATAATAATAATAATAATAATAATAATAATATAGTTAAAAAACAAGTAGGTCTAAGGAACAGTAATTCTTCAAAATGAAGCACATAACAGGTAAATCAAGTATTTCTCTGTAGGCAATCCAGTGCACTTTAGTGGGGAAAAAACCTGGTCCTGTTAAAGAAATCCTCTATTTCTCACTTCTCTGGAGGTCTCTCCACTGCACTGGCTGCCTTGGTACGGAGGAGAATGAAGGCTGACTTCAACGTGCCATCCCCGGTCTGCTGGGAAAAGCAAAGGAAGGTGGCCCAGAGGAAACCACAGAGTCCAGTGTAAGCTGTCCTCCAGTGCACAGGAATGAGGCTGAAGTTCGTTACCTGGAACAGAGAGAATCTGTGAGAGGCCGACAGAAGTCCCAGCCATGAGTCAGCCTTCTGACTAAGGCTGTTTCAAGCCCAGGAGCTCACACATGAGGGCAACTGCTCTGCCACTGAGCTGCACGCCAACCCCAGATTCTGAGGCGTGTGAAACTCACCTGCACAAAAGGCCAGTACATCAGACCACTCTGGAAGAAATTTCAAAAGGAGAACACTTTATTACAGGCTTTTTAATCACACAAAACAAACATGCAGTTCATCCTATGCAAGATTAAGAAATACAGGCAGATAGGGTGCCCAGGTGGCATTACATTTCAGACTAAGCTGATTAAGGCTACTTAAGACTTCTAGAGTAGAGGGTAGAGTTGTGGAACTGCTATTTCCAAGAGATATATGACATTTTTGTTAGTTATATTCATAAGGGCAAAAGAAAAAGTTGAACAGAGTCAATACTAATCCTGGAAGACTACTATTCAGAAATAACTACATATATTTGTGTATTGTTTTAGGATGGTTTTCACTATGTGGTCCAGGCTGGTCTTGAACTCTTAGGGTTACATAATTTTCCCACGTCAAGCTTCTGAGTAGCTGGCAGTTACAGGTATGGGCCACTGCAAATGGCTATCATTATGGGCTGCTGAAAAACATCAAGGTCTTTGTATGTCAACTATATCTTTTTTTTTTTTTTTGGCGGTACCAGGGATTAAACTCAGGACCTTGCACTTGCCAGGCAGGTGCTTATGCCACTGAGCTATATCCCCAGCCCTGTATGTCAAATATATCTCAAAAAAAAAAAAAAAAAATCCAGAGGTTTTCTTCAAAATAGTCCTTTAAAGTGGTATTAGGGTTTGTTTTTTTCCCCAATTTGTATTTTCTAAGTTAATAAAATGGTTGCAATTTAAGCTATAATATATATTTTACACTTAAATATTATATATATAATGTATATTTAAAGTATAAATTCATGTGAGAAGTTAATGCTTTAGCAAAAAAAATTAGAAGACTCAGCCTGTGCAAGCACTACTTTACTTTCTTGGTCATTATTTTTCTTGTCAAAATGTGGAAGCACCCACTGGTCAGACCTTTTTATTTTTGGTCTTTTTTTGAGACAGGGTCTCACTACGCAGTTCAGGCTGGCCTTGAGTTCACTTTGTAGTTCAGGCTGGCCTAGAACTTGCAAGGATCCTTCTGTCTCAGCCTCCTGAGTGCTGGGATTACAGGTGTGCACCTCCACATTTAGCTTCACTGCTCAGATCTTTAACTTTTATATCATCCCCACAAAAAAGAATCAGGAATTCTTATATTTTCTTTTTTGTCTTTTTGAGACAGGGTCTCACTATGTAGTTCAGGCTGACCTTGAGCTCACTTTGTAGCCCAGGCTAGTCTCGAACTTGCACTGATCCTTCTGCCTCCGCCTCTCAAGTGCTGGGATTACCCGTGTGTGCCACCATACCTGCCTTCAGGACTTCTTAAGGAAACAGCTGATTCAGGACAGGGGCAGGGTAAGAACAAAGTAAAAGATAAGTCTGGAACATCTTGTTATGCCGGAAAGTAAAAAAAGAAGAAACAGAGGATGTTGCAAGGACATAGGGCCAGCTTAAAGGGCCTCCCACTGGCCAATCTGGGACACAAGAGCATCAGAACTAATTAAACACAGCAGTGAATTATAAGCAATTGAAAAAACAGGAGCCCCTGAGTCCACACTATTAATACAGAGAGAAACACCTGGCAGAGAAGCGTGGGCTCGAGCTCACTCTAGAACATGTAGTGTCATCTGTATGTGGGGGACCCGGGCTAGAGGTAGAAACTGCCTCACCATGGGCAGCCCATCACAACAGCAAGGGCAGAATCAGAAACGAGCGCAGATACACTGGACAGGGACCTGGGCAGGGTGGCTCCCAGCACTCAGGAAGGGACTCTTACCGTATCATTTTAAGATAGAATAATTCTAGTCTTAGTACAAGCCTCAAAATGTGTCTTGAGAAACATCCCGGAGGGGTTATAAAGAGTTAACTTTGCAGTCCTGTCTTTGCCCTGGAATGCTTCTCCAAAGACAAATCTTGCCTGAGTTGTTTCATCCCTTTGTTGGCCCTAGATACACGTTGTAACCATAAAGGAAATGGATGGTTATCTAAAGGGAGACATATAGAACAGAGTACACAAAGTATGTATCATTGTGGCCAGAGCCTAACCCGGTCACGTGGCACAAGGAAAACTGTGGCCAGGCCTAAAACATTCCAGTCTGTTACCATGAAAACCAAAAAGGTACATAAGGTGAGAACAAAGGCAGTTAAGCGCCCCACCTTGCTGACCTGCTCAGGGTGTATGGTGACCAGTCTAAAATCAATTAATAAGCTCTTGTTTGTTCCAATAGTCTTTGACCTCTTGTGGAATTCAGCCCAATTTTTGCTGTAACACTGAATTCGATGCTAGCCTGGGCTACCCAGTGAGTTAAAGGGCAGCCTGAACTATAGAGTGAGACCTAGACAGGGTACATTATGTCTATTTGCATGGTGTTAAAATGCTTCCCAACAGACTATGTATTAGTTTTGGCCTTTCTACATCCTGCAGTGAAGTGGACATGCCCTTACCGCCCTTAGGCTCTGGGGTGTTGTTTGAGCCTCTGTAAACATCCTCAGGTTGTGGAAGAGGAAGGCCCCAGAGATAGTGTGGGTGTGGGCAGATGGCCCATATACAATACAAAGAGGGAAAAGAGGCTTGCTTCCTCCCTTTTTGCTCTTGCTGATTTTGCTGTGTTCTGCCACCTTGAAGTGTTGCCCCTGCGTCATGTCACCCTGTGTTGGAGTCAGCTGATTAGAGACTGAAACCTCCACAAACTGTGAGCTAAATAAACCTTTTCTTCCTTAATTTGGGGTGTTGGGTGTGTTGCGTATTTTGTCTCAGCAACAAGAGAAAAGTAACTAAGACACACACCCTTCCCACCTTCTCAAGATAACAGGGCCTGGGCAGAGGGGTGGCTCCTCACCAACAACAACCGATACTTTCACACACTTCTTGGCTACAAGATGGCCTTGTGTGGCAGATTCTCTGTTGAAGCTTCTTTACTTATGACTCGCCAAAAATTTGTTCTCTTTATTTCCTTATCAAGCCTGGACTTTTTTTTTTTTTTTTTTGAGACAGGGTCTCACTATGCAGTTCAGGCTGGCCTTGAGCTCACTTTATAGCCCAGGCTGGTCTTGAACTTCTGCCAAACCTCTTGCCTCAGCCTCCCGAGTGCTGGGATTATCAAGCCTGAAGTAAGAGCCTACACTGAGCACAAATTCTTCAGTCTAATTCCTCTACCTCTGAACTTTTCTCTGTGCATCTGAAGGTCTCCCTCAGAATAATCTAAGGTATTTGAAATTCAACATTTTCCAAACTGAACTTATTTTTTTTTCTCAAATTGGCTCCCTTTCCTCTATGGCCTATCTCACACAATGACCCCCTACCCATACAGCTGCTCACCCCAGAAAAGTGGGTATCTTGGTTACTTGTCTCTTGTTGCTGAGACAAAATACCCAACACCCAAAATGAAGGAAGGAAAGGTTTATTTAGCTTACAGTTTGTGGGGTTTCAGTCCATCCGTGTCTGGTTCTGAGGCAGAGTGGCACATGGCAGAGGGCAACAGTTCATGGCCGCAGAGCACAGCAAAAACAAAGGCAAAAAAACGAGCAACAGCAGGCAAGCAGCCTCTTCTCTCTTACATTGTATACAGGCTACCCCCACCCAAGGGGCGTGTAGCCCTCAGGTAATCTCCATGCCCTCCTCTTCCACAGGCTCAGGATGCAGATGCATATGAGTAAGCACCTTGGCTTCCTGCTGAGTCACTCAGCCAAACCTCTAGACTCCCCAAGCTGACACAATGTATCAACCATAATAGTGGGTCATTCCCTGCCCTTGGCCTTCATTGCCACTGTCAATGAAACATCAAAACCTACCTTTTTTTTTTGGTAGTGCTAATAACTGCCCAGGGCCTTGCACATGCTATGCAAGTACCCTACCATTAAGCTACATTCCCAGTCCTTCATATTTATTTAATTTTTATTGTTGAGATAGGATCCTGTTAAGTTGCCCAGTCTGACCTCCAATTACAACCCTTCTGCGTCAACCACCTGAGCAACTGGGATTTCAGGCATGTGCCACCATGCCCAGCTCAAGACTGTGAATTCTACCTCCTAGATACAGTACTTCTCAAGTCATTTCTATGCCCACTGCTTCCTTATTTCTTAGGTAAACTTGTTTACAGTCACCTCTAACCATTAATGTGTTTTGCTGCTATTACCTAAGGCTAAAAGTTCAAGATTCTCAGCATGGTGCTTAACACCCTCCAAGATCCAAATTCATTTCCAGTTGCTTCTCTCTCTCTCTCTCTGTTCAGGCCACCTTAAGCTCACTTTGTAGTCCAGGCTGGTCTTAGTACTGGGATTACAGGCGTGCACCACGACGTCTGTCTTTTACTTATTTTTCTTAAAGGGAGAGGGTTGTGGAGGTGAGGGGAAAAGATGTTAAATGGGGAAAAACTGAAAATCGAGTATGTGTAAGTATAAAGCAACCCAAAATACAAACACTCGAGAGAGGTGGAAGAAGAGAAAATGCAAACTCTCACTTTGCAGCCATGTGACAAACCAGACAAGCCACATGCTGGGCCCCGTGGGCTCCTGCGCAGGCACAGCCAGAGGAGACACATCTGGCCATGAGATCAGGTTGAGCTCCTTCTGGCTCATTAGAACCTCATGCTGGGTCCAAGTCTGACCGCTGACACAAGGTAGGTATCAAGGAAAAAAGCAAAGGGATTTATTCTAGAGACTATAATACAGGGCTCACCTGGATCTTGGGCATCCATGGGTAAGGACTAAGCTGAAAAGATCCTATGATGCCAGGCACTGAGGGCTCTTCTCATCATACTCACTCAGCTAAGTGCCACACAACTTCCTTCCATGGCAATGACAGCCACTGTAGACCATATAGCAGCAAATGCCTTTTCTCTTTGCCTGGATAGCCTTGGGGTAGGGGTCTGCCATTATATTGATTTTATTTTTAAAAGGGGGTGGCGCTGGGGATGTAGTTCAGTGCAAAGGAGCCGAGTTCAATCCCCAGTATGGGGATGGGGCCTCAGCTTGGGCATCGTCTAACCCAGGAGGCCTTCCTTTAACTTCACCGGTGGCACACCTCCAGGTTGCACTAAGTGCCCCTCTGCTCTGGGACCCTAGAGCATTTCTCATAGCATGCTAGTGCATCACTTACCTACTGTCTATCTCATGAGACTGTAAGTTCTTAAGGACAGAACGTGTATTATATGTGTTGCTTTTTTTTAATCTGCTACTTGGAAGATAGTTTATTACAGGTGATCTTCAGAAAAGTCACTAAACGGAACTAGACTTCAGACTGCTGGTAAACTACTTTCTTTTCATGGGTATGGCTAAGTCTAATTCATTATAACCACTATTTTCTAAGAGAGTGGAGCTGGGGACACAACTCAGTAGCACAGTACTTGCCTAACATGTATGAGGCCCAGGGTTCGGTCATACTACAAAAAAAATAAAAATAAAAATGTATGCAAAGGTTGCCAAGCTTCTGTTCCCAATTTTAACCTGTATATTTACATTGAGAGAAGAGGTTCCAAAACATCTCCAAACCCTTGCTTCTAGCCTTTCTTCCTAATTTTACTTCTTACTCATTTTTAAAATATTAGATGTATATATCTGCATAAAGCCTGTAATGTAATGGGAAACCTTGTTCCTTTTTCCAAATTAAAGCAGAAGATGAGCACACTGGGATATCATGATGGGCCCACAATTTCTGTCCCAATAAGAGTTCTGAACACTCTTCCCTTGTAGGAACTGTCCTAGGGTATAAGGGGTTACCACAATTGTTCCCCTGAGGGGAAACCTGAGCTTCAAATCTTCTTGACTTCTGCCTCTAAAGACCAAGTGGGTGATGTAAGTTATGGAGCTCAGCAAAAGATGCTAGAAGCAGAGAGGTAAGAGCTCAGTGTGACACTGCATGTGCACACGTTTCTGCGCATGCCGAGGTGGAACCAAGGGCTTCATGCATGCTAAGCCATGCTCTACCACTGGGCTATACTCTCTGAGCCCCTTGGCACTGCTTCTCACAAGGGAATTTACCTGTGAAACACTATATCCAGCTGCATATATTCTGGAATTCTGAAAATTCACCTGTTATTAACAGAGACAAATATGCTTTAGGCCACAGATGAAAAACATTCCTAATTCTGCCACCCTTAAGGGCACTATTCAAGGCACTTTCATTAAATAATTCATTTGTTGGATTGAGCTGTATGTATTTGTAATGAACAAAGAGTAGGGCAGGTAACTGCTTCAAGCAGAATAACCCTGGGAAAAATTATCTTTCTCTATAAATACTGATGTGTTAGTGTTATTAAGAAGATTCTTTTCACAGGGACTTAGCAGAATGCACAACCAGAAACACTGGCTCTGAACATGGGAATGATGTCATTAACCCACTCACATTCTACAATTCCTACTTTGCAGATAGGCTCCAAAATTTACAAAATAAATTGTGATTGCTAATAAGCCAGGCCTATAATCCCAGCACTGTGGAGGCTGAGACAGGAGGACTGCAAGTTCTAGGCCAGCCTGGGCTACACACTGAGTGCAAGGCCAGCCTGGACTACATAACAAGACTCTGTTTCAAAAAAAAACCAAAAATAGGTAAATAAATAAAAAGTGAGTGCTAACAAGAATAAGTATAGTACAGTCAGAAATCGTTACAAACATTGGCTAAAATGCAGAGATATTCTTTCTTTCCAATCCATTAGAAGGAGAGCCGCTCCTAAAACCTGCCCTGACTGACCAACCAAAACAAAGTCAAGTCGGGTACATGGGTGCACACCTGTGGTCTCAGTTACCTGGGAGTCTGAGGCAGGGAGATCATATGAGCAGATTTTGAGGCCAGCCTGAACAACAGAGTGAGACTCTGATTCAACTATATGTTTTCAAGATCTCTTTGTCAAAATATTAAACTCTTGGGCCTACCAACCTGGAGCCTAATTTAAGAATAGGCATTGTATTAAAATATATTTATTGTTAAGAATATACAAGATATTGATTATATTTTCAAAAGCCTATCTTACTTACCTTGTATGTATTCCAAAATTTCTGCTTCAGGTCTAAGAATATGTCATCTTGTCCCTGGAGGATGCTCATACCTATTTGCAAAATCATACACCAAAAGCAATTTAAATATTAAACAGGAAGACTGCTGTACTAGTTTATGTTCCAGTTTCCCATTCCAATATGCAGAGCACCCACCCTTATCACCCACTCAGGAGGTCCCTTCTGACACAACACTGAAAAGAGCAAATAATCTCTATTCTAAAACTGGGTAAGTGCTGAAGTGATCACAAATACAAAAGGGAACTGGGAGGATACAAAAGTTGAGGCACAACAGTTTTAAAACAAAAAACCGTAAGAATACACAAAAACTACATTAGGGTAGTGCGTCTACAGGTGACTTTTCTCTACCCTCCCAATTTTTCTGATTTTCTGTGTCTGACCATGTGTGTGTGTGTGTGTGTGTGTGCATGTGTGTGTGTGTGCACATGAGCATGTGCACGTGAACGTGTGTGTGTGTGTGTGTGTGTGTGTGTGTGTGTGCGTGCACGCACACGTGCGCATGTGTATGTACTGGGGTGTGAATCCCGGGCTTCATCCAAACTAAGCACAACCTCTGTCAATGAGCTCCAAACCCACCTTAATTCCATCCTCTTTAGAAAAGGCTGGTGAACTCGAGTACTCTGGCAAGTATAAATTTCCCTTCAGTGTTCTTCTCATCAGAGTTTGAATGCAAAGCCCCCATTTAGGGTTCCTAAAAACACTTTCAAAACTTTTCACCTTCAACATCACTGAAATTTGAGGACCAAGGACAAAACTCTATTTTAAGAAGGTATAAACATCAGTTCTTAGAAATTCTCTCCTAGATGGGCACGGTGGCAGACACCTGCACTTCAGATGCTGAGGCAGGAAGATCACTGAGTTTGAGACCAGCCAGAGCTGCATGATGAGATCCTGTCTCTAAAAAAACCAAAAAACTCCCATCCCTAATTAGGAAGGAGGGAGATAAGAATGTACTAGTTAATTATACAAGATTCTGAGAATAAGATTCACAAGACAACCCAGAAAATAGTAATACTATCTCCCACTTAGCCAATTATGTGCATCATTTTTATTATTAAATATTAAGTATTTAAATATTAAATATCAAGCACTTTATGTGCATCATTTCATCTGAATCCTCCTAAATAATTTGCTTAAGTAGATAGATTTAAAAGGAAGCAAAGATCTTAGTGGGGTTCATAGCAGAAGAGTCCAACCCAGGTGTCCAGTTTCTAAGCCAGACCTCTTAATCCTCTATTCCTCTGGCTCCCTAACGGGGCCCTGGCACAAGCCTGGTTCACCCAACCCCAGGTAGTGTCTTCAAGAAACATGCAACCCACCACACTCCACTTTCTCCCTTTCCTTGTAACATGAGGGTAGGGAGACTGGCCCAGAAATCTGTCAAGCAAAACAAAGCAGCAATCTGGGGAGGAATTTGTACTGGGGGCCTCTGGCCTGAATCACAATCATCCCTAACCCTGAGACAGCATCTTTCTGTCTCAGATGGACTGACAGTATTCCTGTACCTACGGCATGAGAACTGAGAGCCCTAGACTGTGTCGCCTTTGGGCAAACTGTGTAACTCCTCATGTCTCAGTTCCCCCGAGTCTAACATGGAAATAATGAGATCATCTGTCTCTCTGTTCGTCTGAAGATGAAACAGGAGTCTGGTCCCCGCTCCACCCCTGGCTCCCAGACCTTCCCCAGTGTACAAGGCTGTGGTAGGAACCAGGCACAAGAACTTGTCTGCAAAGCTGATCAAGGAGTCACAGCCAAGGACAAGGCACAAACTGGACACACCGAGAGACCCCTGCTCTCTGGCCATCTGTTCTCTTAACCCTATTGGCCCTATCAGCCATGCAGAGAAAAGCACTGAACAGGCCTTCCTTCAAATAAGTCCCATGGGGCTGGGTGAAGTTTTTCAAAATGCTGGTTTGCCTGTCCTCAACCAGTTTTTATTTATTTATTTATTTTTAATTTTAGTTCAGTTTTTAGTTGTTTGAGACAGAGTTTCACTAGGTAGCCAAGGCTGGCCTTCAATTCACTATGTAGCCCAGGCTGGCCTCAAATTCATGGCAATCCTCCCACCTCAGCCTCCCAAGTGCTGGGATTACAGGAGTGTGTCACCATGCCTGGTCTCCACCAGTTTTAGAAGACACTAACAGCTACACAGAGGGGGTCCCCTTCCATTTTGGGGAGACTTTGTGATCCCCTATGCCAAGATCAGGCCTAGAATTCTGGAGATTTTCTGAGGAAATAAGTACCCTTCCCCAGTTACCCTTGAAGCCTATAGAAATTGCTAGACTAACAGAAGCCACTGAGGCCCTTCTATTGTCCTTGTTAATCTGACATAGAGAAGCTTCCCAAAGTCAAGCCTTCCGGCCCCAGGGTGGAATTTCTGTCAGAGCTCCAGCACAGGTATAGAACCCCCTCAGTCAAATTTTGTTACCAAAGCAAGACTAGGAGCCAGGGAAATTTTCTGAGGAATCAATCTCTACCTCAGGTTCTACCAGCTATGTGCCCCAGGCTCAGCGATTCCCACATTACTGGTGTGTGGATTTTCCATAGGACTAGTGGTCCTCAGGCCTGTGGTTCTAGGGCATCAAGTTAGGGTCTCCAATGTGTCCTTTTCAGGGTGAAATTAACCTCTCCCCACCCCCAATCCCACTGGCCCCACTTATGCCCCAGGCTTGGACTCTGCCCAATGCTAGCTTCTCAGCTCCAACTTGAGTTACCTGGATCTCTGACTTGAGAGCTCTGCGGTTCCTCAGCTCCTCAACTGCCCAACTGCTCCCTTTCAGAAACCTCAGTGCCCACTCTCCAGACACCCAGGCCCTGTGCCCAGACCTCCAGGTCCCGCCCCAAGGCCTCTACCCCTGGTTTCCTGAGCTTCCAGCTCCTGCCGCAGTGCCCTCCATCTCTCCACACCCGATCCCCGAGTCCTACAACCTCAGCCGATTGCTCCCAGGTCCCCGAGTGAGTTCCCAGCCCCTCACCGACATAGAAGGCTGAGAGCGCGATGGGCCCTCCAAGCAGCTGGTCACACAGCACCTTGGTGAGGACAGCGCGCGGCGCGCGGCCCGGCAGCGCACGCTCCAGCAGGCGCAGCCACGCGTAATTAAAGTTGCCGTGGAAGGTCACGGCCAGCGTGGCCACGCGCCGCGTCTGGCGCCAGTCGGCCGGGCCGCCCCGCAATCGCTGCTGCAGCGCGTCACCCGCGGAGAAGAGCCCGGTGTACAGTAGCACGTTGGTGGGCCACGGGTAGCGCAGGGCCGCGCGCGGAAGAGCCCGCCACCAGCCTGCCATGACCGCCTGCGGGCTTCCTGCACCGCGCAGCGGCCACCACCGCCTCCACCTCCACCTGCGCCTCCAGATGCTCGAGAGCGATTGGGCGCCGGCGCGCACCAACCCGCGCGTCCACTGGGGGAGGTGGGGCTGAGCCTTCGCACTGTGCCTGTCCACTTAGCGCTTGAGTGTATTTACGCAAACTATTCAGAACTGACACGTACAGACGGAAAGTAGATTAGTCGTGCTCAGGGGCTGGGTAATTGGAGAACAGGTAATGATCACTACCGGGGCATGGAGTTCTCTTTCGCAATGATGAAAACGTTTTGTGATTACGTAGGAGTGGTGGTTGCATGATTTTGGGAATATGTGACAGACCATAGAATTACACATTTTAAAATTGTGACATACGAATTCTATCTTTAAGGGTGGAGGGGACTTCAGTTACCAAACTGGCAATATATTTTAAAAGCTTTCCATGCAAAGAAAACACTCAACATACACGATACACAGATCGTGGCTCTCCATTGGGAGAACGTCAGAAGGTAAACTCGGGCTTTTCAGAAATATGAGAAGCCCAGCTGTGCCTACTGTTTCCTCTTGCACTTATGCCTCGGCAATCAATGCCTCCCAAAGCAAATGCTGAGGTGCCAGACTCGGGCTCAGGGATAATGGGGGAAACTGACCTCATGGAGCTTATATTCTCCTTACTTCTTTTTCTGCCTTTGTTGTTGTTTCTTCACAGTGACATTTCACTCAGCCTCTTCTCGCCCCTATTTTACGTAATTCTTAACATTTCTAACTTTTCCTTGTGTTGTTGCATTTTGTTGTTGATCTGAAACAGGGACTAGTTATATTTTTGAGCTCACTATGTAGCCCAGGCTGGCCTCGAATTCTTGGCAGTCCTCCTGCCTCAGCCTCCCAAACCGTGTGATTACAGCCCTCCAAGCGACACCCAGTTCTTTTAATTTTGAAGTACTTCCATACACAAAAAAAGTTGCAAAAACAGTACAAAGAGTTCTCATATACCCTTCACTCAAGCTTCTTCAAATATTTACATCTTACATAACCACAGTATACAAAAAGGAAGTAAGTACAGATGAGATACTGTTACCTAATCTACAGACCATCAGTGCCTGTCTCCTGTCTGATATTCAGTCCTGAATCATTGTGTATTGCACTGAATTGTCATATTGTTGTGTCTCCTATCTGTGAATCTAACAAGTTACTTTCCAGACCCTCCCTGTTTTATCCACCCCACTGTCGTAAGCTAAATTGTGTGTCCTCCGAGCCCTGTTCATCTGTTGAAACTATAAACTCCTAGTACCTCAGAATGTGATTGTTTTGGGAGATAGCCCCTTAAAGAAATGATTAAGTTAAAGTATGGGTATTAGGGTCTGCTCTAATACAAACTGCCTGGTGTCCTTCAAAGAAGAGGAAACTTAGAGATATAGGGAGTTACCTTTCCACACTGAGAAGAGAATGTATGGGGACCTACAGGCTGAGGAGAAAAGCTTCAGAATCTAACCGTGATCTTGGAATTATAACCTCCAGAACTGTGAGAAAATAAATTTCCTAGTGTGTAGTACTTCATTACAGTAACCCTAGCAAATTCATATGTCCACTCTCATCAGTTCTTGGGAATCTGCATTTCTGTGTTCTTTAACATTTTTTATTTGCACATTTGACAGTCTCTAGCCCTCTCTGCTGCTTGTCTTTGTCCCAAGTAAATCTGCGAGCGTTTTCCCAGGTAGGCATGTTCCTAGCTCACCAAAGTTCTTTCTTTGCTCATTACGTCCCCTTTGTATTATTTTCCGATTGTTTCCATAACACAAGTTAGTTAGTTTGTTTGTTTGTTTATCTGTTTATTTATTTTTGAGACAGGGTCTCACTATGCAATTCAGGCTGGCCTTGAGCTCACTTTGTAACCCAAGCTGGTCTTGAACTTGCAATGATCCTCCTTTCTCAGCCTCCTGAGTACTGGAATTACAGGTGGTGCTCCACTGCACCTGGCTATAACACAAGTTTAATAGCTTAAAACAAATCTGTTGTCTTTAAATTTTGGAGGTCATAATGGGAGGCCCCATTCTCTCTGGAAGCCCTAGAGGAAAGGCTACTTCCTTGGCCTTTCCAGCTTCTAGACCTTTGGCCACATCATTCATGGTGAAAATCACTAGTGTAACGTTTTCCAATCTTTCTCCCTCATTTCATTGTCACATATTTCTTGACTCTATGCCTCCTTTCTAGAAGGACCCTTGTGATTGTATTAAGCCAACATAGATAACCCAAGGTAATCTCAGTATCTCAAGATCCATATATATATATATATATATATATATATTTTTTTTTTATGCCAGGCATCAAACTCACAATCTCATGCTTGCCAGGCAGGTGCTGTGCCACTGAGCTATATCCCTGGCTCAAGATCCTTATCTTAATCACATCCAAAAAGTCCCTTTTTCCTTGTAAAGTAGTACATTTGCACATCCCAGAAGTTAAAATGTTTTGTGGAGGGAGGTCATTTTCATCCCAGTGCACTCCTACTTATATATTTTTCTTCTCTGATCTCACCTAACAGAAATTGATTGTAATAGTTGACATCAGATTATGTATTTCTCAACACCTATAGCACTTAGAGATCAAAACTATCTAAGCATTCATTCATTCATTCATTTACTTGACTGATAAATATGCTGAACACTATTTTGTGCTAGGCAATGAACTATATACTGTGGAAAGGTTTGGTATTTGCAATATTTCAAAAAAATTAATTCCTGCCTAAATTAGTAGAAATTGTTATGATCTATAAAAAAAAGGAAAGTTTCCCTCTGGTTCCTACACAATTTTTTTTAACTAAATTTGTTAGAGAAATCATGGGCAAATTTTCTTTCTTGAAAAAGGAGACTAGGAGCTGGAAAATAGGAGAGGGATCAGGTTTGTCAAATCCTGAAATAAAGAATATACCATTACCTCTGAATATCAGGTTAGCAATGAATAACTTTAAGCATAAGTACGTCCAGTGCAATATTTATCTGGGGCATGCTTACACTGAAAAATTCTTCTTTGACTACTTCACATTGAAAGTTAACTGGGCGCTCTATAATTTTAACATTTTTTCGCTAAGTCTGACAACTCCAGAGGAATGAGACTAATGTTCATTGGGAGCCTATTGTGTGTGTCAATTCTCTACATTGCTGACATTACTCCCTACAGAAACCTCTATGAGGCAAAGGATTGGTAACAGTCTACACAGGTTTCCAAGACCAGGGTGGTCTTTACCAAGCCACTTCACATATTTCCTTGATCAAGGAAATTATTTCCTTAATGGGAACTGAAAGAAAGACAAATGCTTAGAAGGCTTAGATAGTTGTACATGGAGTATTGTATACTTGTCTAGTCTTAAAAGCAGTTTTAAAAATTCAGTAGCCAAAGACAATCTATTAATCAAGCAAATGGCAAAAGACTCATGACCTTTAAACAAAAGGTGATATTTAAAGATAAATTAATTCATTTCATTGATGCTTCATCGGTGGAAGCTGTGACTCAGAGCTCTCTGGCAACAATGAGGCAGCACATTGCAGTGGCCTTATGATCGCTGAACAGTGAGGATGGCTAGGTACACAGGGCTATGTTAATATGCAAAAGGCAAGTGTTGTTAGGAAGTCTTTCAGCAGGGAGTAAGTGGGAACTGAGCTTTAATTTGCAACTAAGGATCATATTAAAAATACATTATGATGATGACAATGAAGACTGTTATAGCTGTTATTATTTCATTTTATCTAAATGAATCAGGGCTTAATAAGAAATACCAACTGGTCCATAGTATCTAAAATCTAATTTCTCTTGCTAACTCTGACATTTCTGCTGACAACCAAAAGACTGCTATGCCTAAAACACCAACAGGCTAACCCTCAAAGCATTTGGTGAAACAGGGAAAACCTGACTAACTTTCTAGTTTCACTTGCTTTTAGTGACTTGCTTTTATCATCAAGTTTAGAAATGAAGTGGCTAGGCAGTATACTTTTATTACCTTTGCCACAGATAACACCCGGGACCATGGGTCACAATGGCAACTGTTGCCTAAATTGTTTTCCAGGAACTTGGAGGACACTTTTGTCTTATAAATGACCAACCACTATTCAGGTGTCCCAAGAGTGACCTATTGATGTCAGAGAATCAAATATCTGTAGTTTTCTAAATATGCAGTCAGTGAACAGTCATGAAGTTTATTATGCATGTGCAGACCACTGCTGCCATCACTTTACCTCCACTCACCTTTCCTGACACCTTCAACCACCCTGCCTCTGTATCCCAGAAATGCCGCTTAATTCTGTTCTCACAGAGGCAGATTTGAGACTCAGGTCTCCTATCTATATTCTTGTTTGGGTACCCTGTGGGTAAATTCTTTGCAGGGCGGGGGATGGAACCCAGGGCCTTGTATATACCAGGCAAGTACTCCCCAACTCGTCTACAGCCCAGCCCTAAACTCTCTCTGGCAAAACTGTTCACTGTAGTTATGGGCATACTGAACAGTAGACAATGCGAGAGTGGTTCAGGAACAGCAGCATTGAGGTTCCTTGTGCCCCTCAACATGCATCTCTAAGACATGTTGTTTTTGTGGGTATGAGAACAGAGCAGGAGCCCAAAGCAACTGCCTTCCTCTTCATCACCTGAAATGAGGCTGAAGTGAGGCTGGTAAGGAAGTGCTACCTTCACTAGTTCATGACTTCCTTTACCCACCTGTGATATTATGATAGTGAATTTTAATATATAAGCTCAGTTTTGACCATGGCTCCTGGCTAAAATCTCCTTCACATGGCAGGTCTTAGAAACTAGATTTCTTCTCCCCAGTATAGGTCATAGAAATGCTCATCTTTCTTCTTTTTTCTGTCTTGAACTTAGCCATAAAGAAATTCCCAGCTGTGCATGGTGGCACATGCCTATAATTCCTGCACTCTGAGAGGCTGAAGCAGGACGACCAAAGTTCAAGTGCTGCCTGGCAACTTAGCAACTTAGAGAGATTCCATCTAAAATAAAAAATGTGGTAATAAAAAGGCTGGTGATGTAGGTTAGTACAAAGGCCCTGGGTTCAATCTTCAGTACCACAGAAAGAAAAAGAAGAAAGAAAAAAAGATCATTTGACCTATGCCTGTCAAATCATAGGCCCTTCTCATTCTAAAGAAGTTCTGCCTTGCACCCTGGAGGAAGGAAAGCTACAGAGGAGACCCAAGATAATGAAAGGCCTTGTTGGACTTCCCCACCCATTCCATGGACAACCATGTCTATGCAGTGAGGTCTGCATGTAATCCCCAAAAGAATGGTACTTCCTCCATTATCTCTGGGACAGCAGGGCCTGTGAGAGGATCACAGAGTTGCAAGATGGCAGAGCGGGAGGCACCAGAGAAAGAGCCTCTCTGAGTGTTGCCATCCAGATACTGGAATATAGCAACATGGGGAAGACAAGAAGGAGGGAAGTGGGTCCTCTGGATCTAGGAAGGAACTGAGGTGCAAAATGAAGCCCACAGAGAGAGTGAAGAGAGAAATTTCACTGAAGAAGAAGGAGGTACCCAAGGGCACCTTCTTTCTGAGACAGGAGGTGCTGCATGAGAGGAGCAATTCAGACCTATGGACACTTGGCAAGTGCTGGTGACCCACGAAGAGTAGCAGCAGTGTGTGTTGTGGGGGGCAGTGGAGCTGAAGGCCTGCATTAAACTGACAGTGAGTGCAGAGGGCTCAGTCTTTCCACCTGAGAGAGACTGGCCAGGAATCATTTTGGAGAGGGGCAGGCAGAGCCACTGCTGGCTCCAGCTAGTGTCTCCCAGCCAGGCTCAGGCCCACAGAAAGTAGGACACTCATAGCTACAGGCTGCCAGAAGGTGGAGGCTCACTGAGATTATTCACTACATGCCAGAAAGCTACTGCAGGCTTGCTGGGATAAATCAATATGGATCGGGACTCTGTCACCACATGTTGTCTACCAGTGACAGCAGAGACGAACCTGGAAGTGGACCTCTCTCTCTCTCTCTCTCTTTTTGCTGCTGTAGATTTGTTTGTTTGTTCCTTTTATTTATTTTTGGCTTTTTGAGACAGGGTCTCACTATGCAGTTCAGGCTGGCCTTAAGCTCACTTTGTAGCCCAGGCTCGCCTCGAACTTGCAACGATCCTCCTGCCTCAGCCTCCTGAGTGCTGGGATTACAGACATGCACCACCATGCCCAGCTCTGTAGATTTGTTTCTATTTTTTTCCTGTTTTTGTTTTTTTCTCCTTCATTATTTGATCTTGTCTTTATATGAGTGTGAATTGTGAACATGATTTCTAGCCTCTTTGTGGTTGTGGTTCTGTTCAGCTGCTAGATGATACAAAGAAGAATAACTTAAGGTTGATTGGAGTCAATGAAAAAGCAGGAGGTAGCACAAATGTTATAAAAAATGGTTCTCAGACATCACGGCAGAAAACTTGCTTGGAAGAGAAAAAGTATTTGACATACAGATAAATGAAGCATATAGAACTTCAATTAGCCATAACCAAAAAAAAATCGATAGCCTGGCATATCATAGGCAAGATTCTAGAAATTCAAGGATAGAATCTTAAAAGCTATAAGGGACAAGAAACAAATCACCTATACAGGAAAGCCCATCAGAAAGACAGCTGATTTCTCAGCGCAAAACCTCAAGTCAAGGAGAGCTTGGAGTGAAGTACTTCAAGCTCTAAAGGAAAACAACCTTCAACCCAGATTGAAGTAACTTGCGGGCTGGAGGTATAGCTCAGTGGTGTAAGTGCTTGCCTGCTGAGCACTAAGGCCCTGAGTTCGATCCCCAGTACCGGAAAAAAAAAAAAATGAAGTAACTTGCAAAACTATCTTTCAAAGTCAATGGAGAAATAAGATAATTCTATGACAAAGAACATCTGAGAAAATTTATGACCACCAAATCAGCAATACAAAATGTTCTGAAGGAAATTCTAGAAAGAGCTAACAAGGACTATAACCCCCTGAACACCCAACAAGTAATTCAACAGGCAATGCAAACAATTAAATGGAGGGAAATAAAGAGGAGGAGCCAACAACAGGAAAGTAACATGACTAGGATAAGTCAATACATATCAGTGCTAACCATCAATGATAATGGCCTCAATTCACCAATCAAAAGACACAGATTGGCAGAATGGATCAAAAAGCAAGATCCAACAATATGCTGCATATGAGAAACACATTTAATTAAAAAAGAAACTCATAGACTGAAAATCAAAGGATGGAAAACAATACTCCATGCAACAGGAACCTAGAAAAAAGCCAGGGTAGCTATTCTATTTGCATACAAAGTGAATTTCAAGCCAAGACTGATAAGAGAAGTCACTACATCCTTGTAAAGGGAACACTCAGAGAGGAAGAGATAACAATCATAAATACATATGCAACAAATACCAATGCACCCAACTATATAAAACAAATATTAATGGACATGAAAAATCAAATAAGCACTAATAAAATTATATTGGGTGATTTGAATATCCTACTATCACAAAAAGATCAACTAGACAAAGAAATCAACAATGAAATAATAGAACTGAACCAAGCTTTGGAACAAATGGACTTAGTAGATGTCTACAGAGTGTTCCACCCCATAACATCAGAATACACATTCTTCTCAGCTGCACATGGAATGTTCTCCAAAATAGACCACATACTAGCCCATGGAACATGCTTCAGTAAATGTAAAGGAACTGAAATTATCCCATGAGGATTATCAGACCATAGTGTAATGAAATTGGAAATCAATGACAAAAGAAACTATAAGAACTTCATAAACACATGGAAATTAAATGGAACCCACATGAACAAATAATGGGTCACAGATGCAGTTAAATGATAAGGACAATACAATGTACCAAAACTTATGGGACACAATGAAAGCAGTCCTAAGAGGGAAACTTAAAGCAGTTATCAGGAAAATAGAGCAAGCACAAATAAACAACTTAATATTGAACTTCAAATTTCTAGAAAAAGAACAGCAGGCTAAGCCACAAGCTCATATGAGGTAGGAAATTATAAAGATCAGAGCAGAAATTAATGTATTGGAGACTAAGAAAACAATAAAAGGAATCAATAAATCAAAGAGTGGGTCTTTGAGAGATTAAATAAAATCAACAAACCCTTAGCTAACCTTATCAAAAAAAAAAAAAAGGAAAGAAAAGAAAAGACTCAAATCCATACCATTAGGAATGAAAAGAGTGAGATCACAATGGACCCTACAGAAATCAGAAGATAATCTATACCTACTTCTAAAACTTGTATTCTATTAAGATAGAAAATAAAGAAGAAATGGATTGATGCTTAGATACATATGAATTATCAAAGTTGAATCAAGAAGATATAGAATATCAATGAAATTGAAGCTGTAATTAAAAACCTACCAACAAAGAAAAGCCCAGGCCCTGATGGGTTAATTGCAGAATTCTACAAGAAATTGAGAACACCAATAGTTTTCAAACTCTTTAATGGAATGAAAAGGGAAGTGATACTCCCAAATTCATTCCTGGAAGCATTAACCTTATACCAAAACCGGAAAAGGACGCACCTAAGAAAGAGAATTACAGGCCCATCTCCCTAATGAACACAGATGCAAAAATCCTCAGTAAGATACTGGTAAGCAGAATGCAGCAAATCATCAAGATTATATACCATGACCTAGTGGGATTCATCCCAGGGATGCATTCAACATATGTAAATCAATCAATGTAATATATCATATTAACAGAGCTAAGGACAAAAATCATATGGTCATCTCAAAAGAAGCAGAAAAAGCTTTGACAAAGTCCAACACCTATTCATGATTTTAAAAACCCTACAGAAAATCAGAATAGATGGTCTTTATCTGAATCTAATAAAAGCCATCTATGACAAACCAACAGCCAGCATCATACTAAATGGACAAAAACTAAAAGCTGTCACTCTAAAATCAGGAACAAGGCAAGGATATTCACTGTCTCCAGTCTGATTCAACATTGTCCTAGAAATTTTAGCCAGAGTAAGCACTTCTTGGCCTTTTGGCTAAGATCAAGTGTAGTATCTGTTCTTATTAGAGGAATTAGACAAGAGAAAAAAATAAAAGATACAATGATAGGAAAGGAAAAAGAATGTAATCATGCAGATTACATGATACTCTACATAGCAGACCCCGAAAACTCCACTGAAAACTGCTAGATTTAATAAACAAATTCAGTAGCTTAGCTGGACACAAAGTCAACACTCAAAAATCAATAGAATTCCCATACACAAATAACAAATCCAGTGAGATAGAAATTAGGGAAACAACATCTTTCACAATAGCAACCAAAAAACAAAATACCTTGTAATCAATCTAATGAAGGATGTAAAAGATCTCTATAGTAAAAAGTCAGGACTCTGAAAAAGGAGATTGAAGTAGATATCAAAAAATGGAAAGACATCCCTTGCTCTTGGGTAGGAGGAACCAATATAGTGAAAATGGCCATACTTCCAAAACTTTTATATAGATTAATGCAATTCCAATCAAAATTCGAAAAGCATATCTCACAGAAATAGAGAAAACAATGCTAAAATTCATTTGGAACCAGAAGAGACCTAGAATAGTAAAGGCAATTCTGGGCAACAAAGGCAAGTCAGGGGGCGTCACAATCCCTGACTTGAAATTATACTATAAGCTACAGTGATAAAAACAGTGTGGTACTGGCAGCAAAAAAACAGACCCCAAAATCAATGGAACAGATTCAAAGATGCAGAAACAACTCCGTAATACTCAGCCACCTTATCTTTGACAACGGTACCAAACATATTCACTGGAAGATAACCTTGTTAATAAATGGTGGTGGGAAAATTGGCTCACAATAGCTATCATCAAGAAATCAACCAGTAACTAATGCTGGAGGGGCTGTGGGGATAAAGGAACCCTTCTCCACTGTTGGTGAGAGTGTAGACTGGTACAACCATTGTGGGAATCAGTGTGGAGATTCTCAAAAAACTTGGATTAGAGATCCCATTTGACCCAGCTATTTCCCTCTGGGTATCTTGCCAGAAGAGTTAAAAACATCACACCACAGTGATAAATGCGCACCCATGTTTATAGCAGCACAATTTGTAATAGCTAGATCTTGGAGACAATCCAAATGTCCATCAACTGAGGAATGGATGAAAAAGATGTGATCGTTTTACAAAACGGAGTATTACTCAGCCAACCATAAAGAAGGATAAACTGGAGACCTTCATAGGTAAATGGATGCAACTCAAGACCATACTCAAAAGTGAAATAAATCAGACACATATGTGTAAACATCGTATTGTCTTCCTAGTGTGAGAAGCTGAAAGAGTAAGTAAGATCCAAAATGTACAATAGATATTGTGAAATGGGAAGAAACTTCAAAAGGAAGGAGAAACTGGGTTGGGCCAATGGAGCAAAGAAGGAATGGAAAAGCAAAAAGAAAAAAAATATATATAAAAGATAGTTAAAATAGTTATACTACTATTTTCTTTTAATTCACTGAAAAGATAGGTTTGTGCTAATATTGTTTGGACAATTAAATGCTGATGTCTTATACAGTGAGTAACTAAAGATAACACTATGCAATATATTAACCATTGTTACCTTCCTGTCATATTGTTTTGGAATTTTTTTCTCTAAATTAAAAACAAGAAATGGGTTTAGGGAACTTCTGAATAGCAGAACTTGTTGAGGTTCACAGGAGAGTGAAGCAGAACTTGTCCCACTGGTCTGGGGATAAAACTCCTGCATTTGGTACCATAAATTACAGTCCTCGCCCTATCTTTTCACCTTATTTGTGTCCTTCAAAAATGCTTTATAATAATAAACCAGTAAATTTAAAAATACTGTTTCTATGAGTTCTGGTACCACTCTAACTAATTAATTGAACCTGAGTAGGGGTCATAGCGCCCCCAACTGGTAGCTAGTAGGCAGATATTCCGAAGGCCCAGACTTGCAGCTGGGTCTGAAGTGGGAGCAGTCTTGAACCATCAGAGTGTGGGATCTGATGTAATCTCCAGAGAGGCAGAGTCACAGCTGTACTAAATTAGAAGATGCCAGCCGGTGTCCTCTGCAGAACTGTTTGCCTATTATCAGAGAGATATCCCTACCCCATTTTAAGGTCTAGAAGTCACTGGTGCTGACTGAAGTCATTGTAGTGTGAATGTGGAGAAAACACAAGAAGTTACTTTTCCCAGAACACCTTTCCATTCCTCTATGTGAGTTTTAATATTGGCTCTGGGATTTCTCTAGTAATGATCCATATAGATGGGGTGCTCTGACTCAGAGCTAGGTTGCCCAGTTTCCCACGTGCTAGGATTATGGGCATGTGGTATCCTTCCTGAGTTCTACAACAGTTTTCAGGGCCTATCTGCTAGTCATTGTAGATATGAAACTATTAAACACAGGCCTTGTCAAGGCTTGGGTCCTAGAGTGGTATTTGTGGAGGTGAGATCCTCAGGGGAAAAAAATGCATGTAGGGCAGACATCAGTTCAAAAGGCAGGCAGCAGCAGAAAGAGCAACTGTGTCTGTATTGTTTCTTTCTTATATATACCATTATCATCTATTTACATTCTTGTGTGCACACATGATTAACTAATGCCAACTCATACTTACATAAGTTTGTCCTACTCTGCCTGCGCCTGCACTAGATAGCAGAGTTCATATCCTTACATGTTCTCAGAGGACCCGAACTTTCAAGTCACAACATCCGCCACATCCCACCCGCTCAAAGTTTGAGGGAATGCTGCTTCTTGTAAGCAGCCCATAGAGATGACTGCTGTGCACAAAGACCACAATAACACTACAGGAAACAACAGACTACTACCATCCCCACTGCCAACACAGCACAGCTTATGGCTATCCAGCTCCAGGTGGACCACAAGGATTCCCACTATTGGGTGAGGGAGTCTTGCTGCAAAGCTTGGATAGCAGACACCTTGTTATGGTTGATACGTTGTGTCACTTGAGGAGTCTAGAGTTTTGGCTGAGTGACTCAGCAGGAAGCCAGGGTGCTTACTTTGTATACATCCTGGGCCTGTGGAAGAGGAGGGCACAGAGATTATATGAGTGCTACATGCCCCCTGGATGGGGGTAGCCTTTTTACAATGTAAGGGAGGCAGAAAGAGGCTGCTGGCTGCTTGCTGCCATTCCTCCCTTTCTCTCTTTTTTTTTTTTTTTTTTTTTT
>PVLD010016544.1:0-44653 GCA_004027595.1 Dinomys branickii | reverse complement strand
ATTTTCCAATTAGGTCATATATTTGTAGAAATATAGTATCAGACTCCTCTTCAAGTGTAGTCTATGTTACGTCTGTTACTTTATTTAACCAACAGAGTGCTACGAAGGTGCTAGAAGCCATCTGGGACTACTACACACACACACAAAGGGAGAGAGGGAGAGAGGGAACACAGAAAGGAGCACCCACATACCAGAATGAGTTAAGATGTCTTCAGCCTTCCATCCAGGTCAACCACCAGTTGAGTGAAGCTGAGTTTTTACCTCTGATACTTCATGAAGCAGAACGCCTACCCATTAAGCCCTGCTTGAATTTCTGACCCACAGAATCAAAAGAAAAAACACAGTGTTGTTTCAAGGCATAAAAACTTTGTATGGTTTATTAGAGCAACAGAAAACTACAATGCCTACCATTGTAGTGAAGATGTTGTATTACCCTGAATTTTTTCTAGAAGTTCTAGTGTTTTACATTTTGAATTAAAGTCTTTATTCCATCTAAAACACATTTTCACATATTATGAGGATTAGAAATCTGAGTTTGTTTTATCACATCATTTTCTGAGTAATTCATGACCGCCCCCCCCCAACTGATTTGTAGTATAATGTGTCATGGGCAAGTGGAACACAGTAAAGTGCTCAAGAATGAACTTATATATATGTAGAAATCTATTAACATATTAGTATCACACAGCATTAATTGATATAATTTAAAAATAGTTATAGTATTTCATGAAATACTATTGGCTTTTACATGTTGATGGTATATTGAGCAAGCTTGCCAAAATCTTATTAGTTCTCATAATTTTATTTAAAATATTTTCATTTTGTATGTAAATAGTGATAGCCATTAAAAATGAGTACAGGTATGCTAAACTATGAGGTGGTATTACTTTCATCACTAATTTGCATTTCTTTGCTTCTTAATGAGAGTGAGCATCTCTTACTTTGTTTGTTGGCCATTCATTTATCCTCTTAATTCTTCTTTTGCAAGGCATTCTTATATCTATTTTCTACTTTGACCATTCAAGAATTCGACTCCAATTCCTATGCTCACCTGAATAAGACTGATGACAGAATTTTTTCCCAATATTGGGGATTGAATCCAGAGCTTTTGCAGTGAACTGTGTCCCCAGTACTTTTTTAAAAAGTTTTAGTTAGAGTCTCACTAAATCACTACGTTGTTCAGGCTGGGCTCCAGCTTACAACCCTCTTGCCTTTGCCTCCCAGAGTGCTGGGATTACAGCTGTATATAACCCTGGCTGGACAAAGTTCTCTTCTATTCTTTAAATGTGTACTGTATTCAGAGTTATATCATTTTATATACTTAATATTGTGTTATGTACCTTTTTATTTTCCTTGGTCAGTTTTTGGCAATTTATTTTGTTTTGATTGTGTGGGCCTACACTATTTTCTTTATTTCAATATATTTTGGTCCCATATTTACAACTTTTCTCCTCATATTTTTTCAACATTATTTTCATTTCTGTAATTTCTGTTGAATACTTTACTCTAAATCCATTTAATATTTGAAGCAATAATTTAAACTATTAATTTTTGCTACTGTTTGTACTTTTCAAAATTTTATGTCATTCTTTTGTTAAAGTTGTCTTCTAAGTATTTTAAATTTCTTCTATGATTTCTCTTTCACCTAAAATACTTACTCCTTAATTTTATTTATTTTTCTTAAGTTTACTGGTACAATTTAGATACATAATGATCATATTTATCATAGGGAATTTTTACCTGTATATTCTATAATTTGACTCCTCTTTTAAAGAATTCTACACATTTAAAAATTTCAGCAACTACATTGTTACTCTCCTATCTTGTCTTTGAAATTTTGTATCATTGTTTTTATTGTTTTTAATTTAACCTACTGTTTTTTCTCCAGTCTTTACTTTATTCTTCTCAAAGTTCTTTTAGCATGATCTATGTGCAATAAACTTTCTTAATCTTTCTATATCTGAAAATTTCCTTATGGCCTTCTTCACCTCAACATACCTGAATAGAAAATTCTATGTAGATAGTCATCTTTTTTCTCAGCATCCTGAGATGATGTTCCATTGATCTGGCATTTATTGCTCACAGGAATTCTGTTGACACTCTTCTTATTATTGTTAGTAGGCATTCCTTCCTTTTTGTCTGATGGCTCTTTCATAATATGTTTCTTCAGTGCCTCTAGTATGTACTTGTACATGGATTTATGTTTATTCCTTCACCATGTTTCTTAGAGAGCACGGTTGATTGAGGATTCTTTTCTTACTTCAACTCTAACTTCTAAGCTATTCTCTTCCTTATAGGTTTCCTTATAATCCCTAAACCAATGATATCACCCCTCTCTTACAACCGAAACCCCTCTGGTGGGTCTTGGACCCTTCGAGCTTACAATCCATCATCAGTAACATCCTTTGTATCTCTAGCATCTTCCTTGTATTGTTCCTTTTCATAGTCACTCAATCTTGTTTCAGTCTGCCTTTCATTTATAATCCATATTGTTTTTAAAATGTAAACTGTTACTTCACCTTTTGTTTTGGATAACATAACATCTGTATTTTATATTATTGGCCAGTCTGTTCTACTTACTACTTACTATATTAAGGTCTTTTGGAAGCATACTTTGATTTAAAATATCTTTGTTGGCTTTCTTATTTACTGTAAACCAGTTTTATGTAACTTGGGTTTTCCGACATATTTTAAAGCAATTTGTCTGATTTTTTCCCCGTTTTCTTACTCCTTCCTCCCACCTGGGCCCTTATATCCTTGGTGCAAAGTCAATTTTTCCCTGCTGTTTTTGACAATGCAGCACATATATCTCCATGCCTCTCAGCTTGCTGTCCTTCCTGGTTTCCAGGCTACTTCAGGCTCATATCTAAGTATTTGCTAGCTGATGCTCTCTGTCATTAACTTCAAGTATGGCTGTGTTTTTTCAGCCTCTTTACAGGGCTTGGGGAGGTATTTCCCAACCTTTTTCTTTAATTGGTGATCCTTTCTCTGTTTTCTTATTTTGTATGGAGTGATTTTAGTCAGTTTACATTACAGAAGGTAAAGTGCCCATCATCACTGTCTGTTTGAGCTGTGACCCTAGTAGTATTTACCCTTGTGTGTTTCTGTTCAATGTTTGATCTATGGAGATGTTTTGTTAGAAAGGCTGCTGGGTGCTATTTTTAGTTGCTTAGTTTATCAATCATGTAGTATATTGAGACACATGCAGTGTCTTCCAATATGAGTTTGCTTCCATATCTGGTCCAACAGGTGAGACAATACTGCTTGGAGAATGTCTCTCTTTCCTGCCCCCCGTCCCTTCTATCAGAGGAAAAATTGGATAATTTCCTCTTCTTTTTTGCTTCTCTATACATAGTACATGGATACACCCATAACACAGTAAAATGTTTAATAATTGCTTCCACTTTAATACTGCCTCCTCCCCACAAGTCATAGAGCCCTGATTTGTTGAGAAATCTTCACATTTCAGAATTCAGTTCGTGGGGTTTACTATAGTCTACTCTAAGCATTCAGATAACTATAGGAGATATTGTTGGAACGGATATCCTTACAGATCCTTTTATCTTTTTCAGGTCTGCTTGCTTTGGCTTTGATGTACTTTAGCTTTGAAAATCCAATAGCTGGCCTTCTCCTTTGGAGGCCTGCCCTTGGGCTACAGAGCTCCACCTGCATGTCTGGGAGCTGGAAATGTCTGTACCTGTTAATCCATAGCTGTCCTCAACCAATGATTAATGACTATGGGAGTATAACACCTCAGCTCACTTGTTTTTGGTGGCAACGACTTGAGGCACAATTTATACTATAGACCAGTGAGGGCAAACCTTTTAGAGCTTCCATTGATAACAAACAGCCCACTGTGGCACACATGCGATAGGTTTGCTGCCACTGCTATAGAGCTTCCTCGTAGGATAAGGTTGAAGCTACCCTCAGTAGGATTTTGCCAGAAATCGTGCCCACACTAAGTTTCTTCCTCTTCACTGATCTGCCTCTTCTACTCCTATAGGGGTTTCTCCAGGGAAAAGTTCCCTAATGTAGTGCTTGCATATGAATCCTTATCTTACGGCCAACTTTTGAGGATCTTTAGCTAATACATCAATAGTTCGGAGAGTCCAAAATACAAAGGATGATGTAAAAAATACAGTGGTTTAAATAAAAAAAGATATTGCCATAAAGGACCTATGACCATGAATCCCCCTCAAAATATTCCTCTCAATTTTAACACACTTATGCTATCATTCTTGCCACATTCTGAAGTGATTCCGCAAGTGTTTTTTGTCTGAGTATCTTTACAAGACATGATCAAAACTATGGTGAATGCTGCTCCCAAGTGCCATCCAACAGAAAGACAGGTCTATGAACACATTGTAGTGTGTCATGTATTTTATTCACTAGATCTGGCAAAATGAGATTTGGGCTCTTCCCCAAGGAGAAAATGATGGTAAAAGGTGTGGTTCACTTCGGACCTGTCCATTTCATTGGTCTCAGTGGCTCACGGCAGCACGGCCTTGGGTACTATACCTATATTTGCTCTTGCTCTCTAGCACTGTTTCTCTGGTCTGTTTATCTGCGGTGAACTAAGCAGCTTTCCTCTTTCACATCCTTCTGCCATGATGTTCTTGCCTTAGAGCCAGCTCACAATGAACTGAACTACCTCAAACTGTGAGCTACATTAAACCTTTCCTCCTTGAAAGTGTGAGTGCTGGGCATTGTGTCCAGTAACTGGAAAGGTGACTAATACAAACGTAAATGTTTTGAACCTATTCAAGACATTGAGGTAGCCAGGACCGTGCAACTAAAGACACACATGAGAAAGGACTTCTGGAACTGCTTCAGTAAATGGTAAAACAATGAGATAAGTATGCTCCAAGTGAAGGGTTGTATTTTGAGGGCGGATTAACAGCAATGTTAAAAGATATTACTGTATAAATATTTACGGTCATAAATATTTACTGTAACAAATATTAAAAATTTCAAGACTCCCTGTGCTTTTCCAACACAACTCAATGGCGATAGATTACCTTTCTCTCCACTCTGCACCCAGGTGTGTTCACCTCCTCCATGTCCTCTTCTGCACATTATCTATGTTCCTTCTTGCCTAGTAGTTCCTTGTATTTTATTCTCACCTTGGGATCATCCTCCTGTTTCCTTGAGTAGAGGATCTATTCATCCTTTCCTTTTAACATCTCTTTTTAATTCTCACATAGCCCAAGGCTCCTGATGATTCCTACCTCCCAGGAACACATGTCTCGGATATTCCCTTTGTTTTTATCAATTTGAAACCTTACACTGAGGTTCTGGATTTGTGATGAGGTTATGTCCTGATGAACTCATCATACATTGAAAATATTATAAATCAAAAAAGCATTTAATGTACCTAATCTACTGAGTATCCCAGCTTAGCAACACAGCCCACTGGAGTTTCCTCTTCTCATTTGGCGGTTGCCTGGGTGCTGTGGCTCACTGCTACTGCCTAGTATCTCCAGAGAAAGGATGGGACCATGGAAAAGATCCAAATTTCAAATCTGAAATACGGTTTCTATTGAATGTGCCTCCATTTTGTGCCATTAGAAAGTAGAAAAACGGAACCATCATTAAGTAGAGAACCATCTGAAAACTGAAAAATTTGTGATGTAATTGTGAATACAGTGATAAAAGGAGACATGGGATTTCCTTTTACTGGGCAACTCAGCGGTCCCTGGTGTACTGAGTAGTTTAGAGTTGTGTATTGTGTTTCTGGTATGTTTTTTCTCATAGGCCACTCTGTTATTTTTTGAAGGCACAGGGTTGCTTCTTTATTTTTGCATCCCAGCTCCTAGAAAACATGCCGAGCACGGTGTGTTTCAAATTGTGGTCTGAGGATTACTGAGGTCAAACATACCTGCAGAAAAGGCAACAGCAACTATTAAAATTTAGAGTCTAGAGCCAGGTGTGGTGTCACATTCCTGTGATCCCAGCATTCTAGGAGGCTGAGGCAGGAGGATAACAAGTTGGAGCTAAGCATGGGCAACTTAGTGAGTTAGCGAGACCTTGTTTCAATATAAATTAAAAATAGGATGGGGAATATAACTCAATGTGAAGGGCCTGGGTTCAGTCTCCGTGCCAGAAAAAGAAAGAGAAAGAAAGAAGAGAAAAACAAAAGAGAAGATAAAATCAGAAAAGATCCCCCCTTAGGCACTGAAGCAGAATCTTTAGAGGTGAGGTCTAGAATTTTGTATTCTAAACAAAATCACCAGAAAATTCCTACACTGTTTGCAAATCCCAGGCCTAGAATTTAGATATCCCAGTAAATATTTATTAATTTAAGTGGATCTGTTAAATGACAAATGTGAAAACTGAAGTATATTACACCTGTGGAAAATGAAGCATATCATGAACATTCAACTATGACAGATATCATAAGATTTATAAATTATTAAAGAATTCTGCTGTCATCCTGTCCTCCTGCCTGATGAAATAGGTAGCTTCTATCACATGAGCCAGTTAAACTTATGGAAGGAGGCAATTGTCAATTCCTTATAGATAGATGCTGAAGCTAAATGTGTGGATCAGTGTCATTAGTTTAATACTCTTTACCTGGGTAACTAGCCCTCAGGTTTTCATTTTGTTTCTTCTTGTGGACAAACACCCTTAATTACAGGAATTAGGTGTACTCATATCTGTTGGTGTTAGAGAAATTCAGTTGTAGCAATTCCCAACTTGAGCTCACCAAAAATTGATAAGCAGTCTCTGAGGCTGTTACTGCAGGTTTCTGCAAACAGCCTGTTTCCTTGGAAACAGACGCCAGCTTGCTGAAAACAGAGGAAAGAACTTTAGCATTAATTACTGTTTCAATTTGAATTCAATTGATTTCAGAGTAATCTGGAGACAACTTGGCAGTATTATTGTGAGAGTGTTGCAGGCATGCCCTACACTATATTAAAACAGCTTAATAAATGTAACAAGGTACTGTGGGTTTAAGAGAATTAGAATGCAACTATTAAAGTAAGCACAAAATTATATCGAGTACCAAGATCTCAAAAGCCAATTTATGAACTGCATAGATGACTGAGTGGCTTGCTTCTTTCCCTTTGGCAGTGCTGCGTATCAAACCCAAGGCCTTGTGCATGGTAGGGCAGGCACTCTGTCACTGAGATACACCCCCAGTCCTGGTGGCTTACCTGTGGTGTATCTACACTTCTCTTGGCAGAGCCAGTTCACTGTAGGATTAATTTTTATGTCCTTTCACCAACACTGAGGAAGAAAATGCAAAAAGAAGTAAAGAAAAAAGCCTAGTTTTAGAGTTTGGTTCTATGCAGTTTGAGGGTCAGAATCCTGGGTTCCTTATATTATTTCTCCCACTCCTTGGTCTCCTTGCTGGGTGTATTCATGTGTGCACTGTAATCTCAGGGCTCTCTCATTGGTCGGTCTTGACTCAGTCTGGGATTTGGTAGGACTAAATTTCTCTAACACCAATAGACACAACAATCCAATTAATTTCTAGAGTAGTTGCTATATAATACGTACATGCACACATATGTATGTATTCCAGAGTTTCTAATCTGAAAGTCCACGGGGTTATATGTTAGAACATACTTGGTTGGAAGTTGGCATGAAGCTGGGCATAATAATTGATGAGGAGTCAGGATAAAGCCCTGAGAGGAAAACACAAAGTTTGTGAAAAGCAAATTATGTCTAATGAATGATTTCACTGAGATGATAAGTATATGTATATTTTTAACAGAACAAAGTGCAATGTGTATATGTGTGAGTATCCCATGATGAATATGTTCATTAATGTGTCTCATACATATCCTAACACAGTTTTATAAAAGAACAAGACAAAGATTAAATAAAAATAGAAAAGAAAGGTGAAGAGAATATTGTCCATCAATGAGACTTTAAGTCAGATTTCGCTCTAGAGATGTGTATGTTTCTTGATCACAATTGCAGAGGATCTTGATAAATAGCCAAATGTAAGACAGAAAAAGGCTTTAAGAGTGAGAATTTTGGAGTGAGCTATGATCTGGTATAGAAGGACATTGTTAAGAGCCCCACCTAGATTCCCGCTCTTCCATTTACCGAGTCTCAGAGTCCATCTCTCAGCTTCTGTGTGCTTGAAACTTCCAACATCTGTGATCTTATTGCCAGCACTGGATTTGGGATTATGAGAGCTGTTTGCTTTCCACAGAGAACCTGAAATTCCTGGAAGTTATCATCCCACACCAATACCTTATGTTTTGGGAAGTATGAGGACTCATATTCCTTTTCTTGGAGTGGGATAAACGTGCATTTTAATATTCCAGAGTTTACTGAAGATCAGCCTGAAATCTCATCCTTTCTTGCCTTGACATTTCTTGTCCTGTGTGGCAGCCTGTGTCCGAAATGACTGGCAATGACTCTTGTCTCCTGGTTTCATGACCTGGTGTCGCCCCTCCCACAGTGAATAGAGCCAGTATATGGGACTAATACAGAAATGATAGTATGTGACTTCCAAAGAAGCCATGCTGGCTTCCACCTTGCTCTATGTTGAACTGCCTCTCTAGGAAGCCCTTTGCCATGTGATGCTAACACTAAAACATAGTCCTATGAAGAGGTCTATGTGGCTAGGATCTGAGCCCTTTTATCTGTAGCTAACATGAACTTGCTATTGACATGAGGGAACCATCTTGGAAGCAGATCCTCCAGCTCAGGTTCCGCCTTCAGATGACTGCAGCCCCTGCTAGCATTGTGACTACAGCGTCATGAGCCAGAGCCATCCAACTGAACTGTTCTGGATTCCTGGACCACAGAAAATACATAAGATGGTGCATATTTGCTATTTTATATACATTACTTAATTTCAAGAAATTTTGAGGTACTGGCAAATGCTCTAGCACTGAACTACATTACCAGCCCCTTGTTATTTTAAGCCATCAAATTTTGAAGTAATTTTTGGGGGTTTGCAATAAGAAACAGACATCCACAACTTTCCCTTCTCCCTGACTGGTTTCTCCTTATACCATATGCTCAATAAAATATTTCCATCTGAATCTCATCTCTGTCCATTTCTGGTGAATCTGATTTAAGGTATGTAGATTCAGATTCCAGCTCTGCCTGCTATTATTTATGTGTGGACTGGGGATATAGCTCAGCAGTAAAGTGCCTATCTGGCAAGCACAAGGTCCTGAGTTCGATTCCTAGTACCAAAAAACAAAAACTCCCCACTCTGCTATGTGACCTCAGGCAAGTCACTGATGTCGCTATAGTACCTCATTCAGTAAAATGTGTATAGTGACAGTGCTGGCCTCTGTGAGTTGCATAAGGATTAATAGGGTCAATATTCATAAAATGCACAGCCTAGTGCCCAGTATATGCTTACCAAATGGCAGTGCCTATTATCAGAGTTGCATAGGAAGGCACTTGGCCGCTGCAAGTTCTAACCAAGTGGAATGTTTCCACAGCCTCTATGGCCTTACTGATCCATCTTGCTGACTTCTGACATTACAGAAGCCTAAGCAGGAATCTGTGGATGCTTTAGCTTGATTCTGGAAGAAAACAATTCACAGCTCATGTGCTCCTTGTGGTAGGGTCAACAGTGTCATTTTTATTAGTGAAACTTAGACCATTGCATTATTGCGATAAGATCTGCCATTTTACCTTAAGTAAAGAAACCTTGCTGCCTGATTCATCACTGCTCGTGCCCCAAAGGAGATGTGGAGCTGAGGAAGCTATTTTAACAGCAAAGTAACAATGGTTTTTTTTTCCTGTTGGAAACTGAAGGCCAGACACTTCCTTCCTTCCAAAGGTTTTTAATCCACGAGAAAGTGTATAAAGCAATGTCCCAATTAAGCACCTTTATAAACTGAGTTTCTTTTTTTTTAGTAAGTCTGGCTCAAAAAATTCTTCATGTAACATTGGCATATGCATATGAATAGATATCAGGCAACTCTAATAAACCAGAGAAAAAGATGATCATGTTCTGACAATGAGGGTATAATGAAGAAAAATTAAAATTCTGCAAGCTGAACAGGGAGTGGAAGGTGAAAGGATTCTGGACCTCAGACTCGAGTTAGAGAACAAGGAAGAATTTTGCCTTAATGAGGGGCATAAGAGAAGAGACTCAGCTGTAAAACTATCCAACAAAAAGACTGTGCACACAGGCAGGGACCACGAGAAGCACTCTTTGTACCATTCCTCTCCCAAGGTTGAGAAAAGCACCTATAGGAGCCCCAAGAGCACCTTGAAGAATGACTTCTGAATTTTGCTTTACCCTCCACATTCTAATTCATCATTCCCAGCTATGAAGACTTGTTGATGATTTCTTGTGAGACAAAGCCCTTGGGAGGCGGAAGTAGGAAGCATGGCTGGAGAGACGGTGTCTTGGTTACTTTTTTCTCGTTGCTGAGACAAAATACCCAATGCCCAAATTGAAGCAAGGAAAGGTTTATTTAGCTTACAGTTTGTGGAGGTTTTGTGTCCTTACTTGGCTGGTTTTGAGGCAGAATGGCACATGGCAGAGGGCAAACTGTTTACGGCAGCAGAGCACAGCAAAAACCACAAGCAAAAGAGAGGAATGGCTGCAAGCAACCTCCTTTTCTTCCCTACATTGTAAACAACCTACCCCTACCCAGGGGGTGTGTAGTTCTCACACAATCTCCATGCCCTCCTCTTCCACAGGCTCAGTATGTTTATAAAGCACCCCAGCTTCCTGCTGAATCACTCAGTTAAACCTCTAGACTCCCCAAGTTGACACAATGTATCAACCATAACAGACGGCCAAATACCACAATGAATTTTGAGACTTGACAGTTTGTAGGTCCATCACTATTTGCTGTATTTTGTGGATTCTCTGAGGAATATTCCTCAGACAGTCAACGCTGTTGGTTATATCATTTACTCAGAGCCTTTTTTAGTATTTCTGTGGATTCTGCAATGAAGGCAGCTTGCAAAGCTGGCAACTGATACCAACAGAGAACCTTCTTTTGGATCAGTAATAGTTCTGCCAATAGTTATTGGAATGGTTCACCAGACTATAAAATAGGAACCTTGGAGTGAGAGCAAAGGCCACATAGAGAGCTTTTCTGAGGTTCTTAGTCAGATCTTGAAGGTTCAATGAAAGGGAAGTCATAAGAAGCTTTTACCTATTTTATACATCACAATGAATTGACCATTCTGTGTACATCATAGAATTTCAAAGCATACATGTAGTTCTTGCTTGCATAGTACTCCTTTTAGCAATATGAACAAAATGAGTTAAACTCTTACATACTGTTTGTAGGACAAATATCTATAGCCTTTGAGTAAACAATTCAGAAATACACATCAACATTCAAAATGCAATGGTATCACTTAGGTTCCCAGCACAAAACATATGACACTTTCAAACTGGGTAGTAGAGAACATGCAATAAAGGGATTAGGAAAAACAATAGGGGCTGTGCAGGGCCAGAGGTTGGTCAGAGATGAGAACTGTTATTACCAGAGGACTAAGGGGACAATAGGAAGGAGTGGTTAACAGAATCGGAAGCTGCATGGAAGAGGCCACCCGTAGCAGCTGTGGCCTTTGACAAAAGAATGCAGTCAACTGTCTGTTCTAGCAAGTAGGGTGGGAAACACATACGCTGAACTACACTCTGTTCATTTAGTCTCTTACTTGTGGCTCCTATTAGCAAAATCCAAAGAGAAGCCACAAACAACAGAGCTCATGGTTACAGGTAACATGGGCTGATCTCCTCAGTCAAGGAACAATGGGTAATAGGATAGCCAGTGGGCCTGTGGAGACCCAGAAACTCTCTAGCACGTGCGTAGGCCTTCAGGCTCAGCAGTCTTATTCCTACATTTCTTTCACTAACAGTAGTACCATAGGCTTCTGAGGATAATCAGTACAGGTTGAATATCTCTAATCTGAAAATCTGAAACCCAAGTGCTGTGAACTTTGAAACATTTTGAGCACCAACATGACACCACAAGTGAAACATTCTACACTGGACCTCATGTGATGGTGCACAGTCAAAACATAAACACATTAAAAATATTGTATAAAATTACCATCTGCCTCTGTGTGATGAATTTCTATCCCCAAGATATCTCAGTACATATAAGCAGATATTTTAGAATAAAAAAATATGCTATCTGAAACACTTCTGATCTTAAGCATTTTGATTAAGGGAAACTCAACTTGTGTAGAGTATCTTTGTAATGGAGAAAAACTGGGGATGACCTAAATTCCAGTAATAAGAGAAAGGTTAAATAGAGGCAAATACACAATGTAGAATATGCTGGGGATTTTAGAAAGAAGGTAAAATGTTTATGTGTTAATATAGAAACATAACCAAAAAGTAAAATCATGTTAAAAAAGCACACAAAGTTGGGCTGAGGATATAGCTCAGTGGCACAGTGCCTGCCTGACAAGTGCAAGGGCCTGAGTTTGATTCTTGGTACCAAAAACCAAAAACAAAAGGAAGAAAAGTACACAAAGAGATGCAGAACACAAAAGTTGAAGAGTTATGTGTATTTTAGGGGGGAGATGGAGAGAGAGAAAGAAAGAGAGAGAGGGAGAGAGAGTATACGATCTATTACTGGGGGCAACAAAATAGAAAATGAGAATGCCAACGTGTGCATCTATGAAGTCGACATTTTTTTTCCAGTACCAAGAATCAAACTCAGGACCTTGTGCTTTCCAGGCAGGCACTGTGCCAGTGAGCTACATCCTCAGCCCTGTGCATCTAAAAATATGGAAACCTAAGGATGAGCAGAAGAAGGACCTTTTTGTATCTTTTTCTAGATATATCTTTATTGTTTCAAATGTTTACAAAATATATATTTATATATTACTGTGTAGTTAGGTAAACCAATACTGAAGTACAACTGAAATACCTGGCATCCTTTGGGAACTCTTGGAGAACAGAAACATATCCCATCCTTAATGTCTTTCTTTCCTCATCTCTCTACTTCCTGACTGCTTTGTGGTCATTGAAAGCCTCTGATATCTTAGCCCTTCAGCTTTTAAGGCCAATGCTTGGCAAACCTCGACACTTGGACTGTGTATTTACTTATCCTTCAGTCTGTGGGGCAGAGAATGTGAAACCTCAGCTGTTCTCCTTCCCTTTGCCATGTTACTTCCTAAACTCACCCATATTGTATTGAAACCTGGGAAGATACAGGAAATGTACACTGGCCCATGCGTTAGAGCATTGCTCTGCTGGAAACTTTGAACTTTTCACTTGAGCCTATAACTTTTCTATTGTACGTTATCTCACTGTTTCATCTCTTTACTACTTTCTGATCACTCACTTGAGCGAGCCCATTTGTCATCCACAGTGTTTGACTTGACTCATCTAGCTGATCACTGTTGCTTACTGTTGTTTTTCGTTCTTGCATATTTATTTATATTGCACTTCTTCTAACCAGCCCCTTCAGGTAGTTAGACAGCCACTGCTGTGCCATCTCGTTTTATAGCACTGCCTGATGTGGCTCTATTTCCTCCCTGCTCTCTGACTGACCCTAGACAGCCAAGACCACAGAAACATATACCTTGGTTTTCTAATGCACTAAAGTTTCTTTGAGCCTGCCATCTTGTCCTGGACCCAGCTTGCTTAGTTGAGATTTGCCCTTCTTGTTTGGTCCCTAATAATGTTTTCTCATCGAAGTGCTTCTCCTTGCTTTCTCTGCATCCATATTCATTTTTTTTTTTTGATACTGGGAATTGAATTCAGGACCTTGTGCTTGGCAGGCAGGTGCTGTGCTGCTGAGCTATATGTCTGGCCCTATATCCATATTTATTTTGTCTTGTTCTAAATCAAGCAGACCATCTTGAACGATTTTCAGTAAACTCTTGAGTCTTATCATCACTGAGTGGTGTTCAAAATGTGTCCCTGAGATAAGTAGTGTAAATATCAGTGGGAAATTTGTAAGAAGAAAAAATTCTTGATCTGCTAAATCAGAACCTCTGGGGCTGGGGCCTAGCACTCTGTTTTAACAAACCTTGCATGGGATTCTGATGCATAGTATATTTGAGGACCACTGGTTTAGAAACTCTGGTTACTCTACAATAGCTCTTAAATTTGAAATACTTATATTTTAATGTGTCTAGGAATCATCTGAAGAGTGTATTTATAAAGTAGAGATTCCATACCTCTACCTACAGAGAGTGAGATTCAGAAATCTATATGCAATAATCTTATCCAAGAAGTGTAAGGAAGTTATTTTGAGAAACAAGGTTGTTTTAGTCAGCATTATCTTCCTGCGACCAAATATCTGAGACAAACAAGGAGAAAATATTTTTGGGGGTCTCCTGGTTTTAGAGGTTTCATTCCATAGCCTTTTGCTTTCTGGCCTGTGCTGAGGCAGCAAGAAAATATCATGGCAGAGAGTGCATGGTGGAATAAGTCTGCTCACCTCATACTGGCCAAGAAGCAAAGAGACAGGAAGAGGCTGGTATTCTAATATTCCTTCCAAAGTCACACCTCTAATGACCTAACTTTCTAGGCCCCAATTCTTAATAGTGCCAGCATGTCCCAGTAGCACTATAGGCTGGTGACAAAGCCTTTATCATACAGGCTTTTGGGAGACATTTAGATCTAAACCATAGTGCTTGTCTTAGTTTTTGGATGGGCCCTAGTGTTTCCAGGGAGTTGGGCCACTGATCAATAACACTATACACCCTTCTCCCCTGTTGTGGATTAACGAATGGTCAACTCGTAACACCCAACTGTACTAACTCAGTGTGGTTCTGGGTGTGAAGGCCCACCTGCCAACAGCATAAAAGGAGAACTGGAGGGGAAGATGGTGTGCTGCTGAGTCTCCTGCTGAAGCTTGTCATTGCTGGTTTTCCTGATATGAATTCAGCTATTCTCATCATTGGAGAGCTCAGTAGTCACTGTTGCTAAGGATGGCTGCAGTTCTTTTCAAGGGAGCTCTGGTCCTTACCTTGAGTGTCACTTCCTGGCTCCAGCGCAGAGCCCTCAGCCTGCCGGCACAGATCCTTCATCCCGCTGGTGCACACTTTCTAGCTTCCACCACTGACCTGTGGGCCTTCCCAGTTCTTGCATGAGATATGGAAGGCCCCCAGCTGGACTTGTGCAGGACATTACTGTGGAATCCAGGCCCCCACCTGGACTCTTTGGGTCTCTGAATGTGGACAGATCTCTTACATTCTTCTGTATTTTACCTTTTGGGTGAATATTATACATTACTCCTATAAATTATGTATCCTGTATTAAATCTATTCCCTTTCACACCCTGACTACAATAGCCCCCTATAGCAGACTTAGATTCCTTCTGTATTTGAGATTATCCCCACTCCTTCATCTTCTCTAATTTATGAACTTTCTGTAGCCAAGAGCCTAGAGTACTTCACAGCTCGGCCCAACACAGGAATTACAGTGATCCAGAAAGAAATGCCTAATCAGTAGAAAGACTGTTAATTTCTGGGAGGTGGGTGCAGAAGGATTGCAAGTTCAAGCTCAGCTGGGCAACTTAGCAACTTAACAAAACCTTCTCTCTGAATAAATAAAATAATAAATAATCAATGAATAGGCTGAAGATACATGTTCATGCAAAGGCTCTAGGTTTAATTCCTAGAATTGAAAAAAACATTATAAATTCAAATGCATGGTTATTTCCTTCCTTTCTATGATAGAAGAGGAGGTATTTTATGAGATGGATTTCTTTCTTCCCTATTTTGGTCAGGAAAGCTTTACTCATTCCTGTAAAACTGCTCACCATGTGTTTGCATTCAAATAATACATTCACCCAGGACGTCTAATGGGGCTGATTCAGTGAGTAGAACACCATTTGGTAAGCCTTATGCTCCCTCATCTCAGTTAAGCACATAGTTTGGGGGCATAATTCACGTGGATTGTGGTCATTGTTGAGTAGTAGTTGCACCTATTGGTGTATTTAACAAACAATACCAAGCGCATATGTGTCTCTTGACCGGTTTTCATTTTCTGGTGCTAAACGTTGATCTGTCATCTCTTCTCTTTTGATTATACTTGTGTGATTTTCAGAGAAATATTCCAGCAAAAGTTTCCCTGACTGAAATCTTCAAAACCATTTATTCCTGTCATGTATAGGGTTTTGGAGCCCAGGTCTGGGTGATTGTCTCACTCTTTCAATTGATTCAATTCATTCAACTCATGTGAACTTAATTCAGATATTTGCTGGCCCTCAGCGAGAAACTCAGCCTGATCTTGCCTCAGACTCATCTTCCAAAGCCAGGACCCAAAAACATCTGCTTTATCAACCCTACGCTGATGGATTCCCTCCCATTAATGTTATTCTTAAGCTCTTTATTTGTTCTTTTGATTTTTCTTGTGCAATAGAAATTGAAAAAGTCTATTTGTAATTAAGTACCAGTGGGCCATATTTTTCTAGATTGTATGGTTCTCAAAAGTAGAAATTATATTTTCATACACTAGTGTATGCCCTGTGCCACATGGTGCAGTAGGTGTTTGAGACGTCACTTGCATTAGGTAGGGGAATGCAAGTCTACATCATTATCCAAAGAGAGCCTGGAAATCCAGTCATTCATATGCAAATTTTTAGGGATTGGCCATTTTGATCCATGATTATGAGGTACATGTCACCATTCTCCATACCAAGAAATGGCAACCATAGTAAAAATGTTGAGGTAGTGCTAATTGTGCTTCAGTGTCAAGTACAGATGGAAGAACTATCTACAGTACTTTTGTGACTCATTTATACATCTCTTCAACTTGTATTTATGGAGCATCTGCACCATACTGAGTATGGTGGAGGATAAATGGGAGAATAATATAAGGCATTCAGCCCACCTCTGTTGAATGCAAACATATTATATACAAAACAGTAAATAGTACTTAAGGACAATATGAGTACAGCTGGAGCTCGGAGAAGAGATCACAAGATCAAGATCAAGATCCAGATCACAAGTTCTTGTGTATTATCAAATGTGGGCTAGGAAAGGTGGGCTAGGAAGGCCAAAGTGGTCTAGAAAGGGTGGGCTGAGGAAAGGTGGAAGAATTTAGATTATAAGCCGAAAGATTTTCAAGTCGGAAGACTTGCAGATGGAATAGCACATGTCTACAGATAGAGAACGTAGTCTTTTTAAAATAGAGACTCCATCACTCTCGATCTCCCACATCTCAGTCTATAGGGTCGCAGAAACTGGGAGTGTACTACTTTCATTGCTCAGTCATAATCCGGTTCCTGTAGCATTCAAGGCTCTTGGTTGCCTGTTATTTATGTACTAATCTGAACCAACTGGTTACTTTGCCCATAGGCCAGCCCTAGCCATAAGTTACTTTCATTGCAGTGTTTTTCTTCTCCGTGCAGTTTCGTCTTTGGAGTTTGCTTACTGATATCCTCAGAAACTGCACCGAGGGAGACTCAAGCTCAGTTCCTTTCACTCCCTGCTTGGCCGCATCATTTGAAGCAGGTGATATTCATTAGCTGTCCACTTCTAGGACTGCAAAATGCATGTGTGTGTCTGTGTGTCTGTGTAAATCATAAACTTTAAAGTTTTCCACACAGTTCCCACTATGGGGCCTAGAAATTCCTCTACTTATGTAGATTCATGGACTTCCAGACCACGCTAGGGTTTGCTCCGGTGTGCACATAAATTAGACTCAAACGGTGACACCAGATGACACTTAATTTTTATTTGAGTTTGAGTGTCTTTTAAAAATAAGTGTACATAATGTCTACAACCACACTCAAGGTACTCATTTTGACAGTCTTCTCATTTAAGTAACTAATACGGATCAGAGCTGCATATTTTAAGGAACAGTTTCAAGGAAGGTTCCTTGGGTTTGTTTTTTCTTTCTCATGGGCATCACTGTGCTCTGCATAATTGGCAAATATTAGATATTATGAAAGGGGAGAAAAAAATGAACACTAAGGGTTGTGAGATGCCAGGAGGGCAGTGGTAGAAGCAGCTAATGGCTAGGGTTGCTTCACGGGCTTGCAGTGTGCAAGCGCAGCTCCCTTTCTTAGCTGACCAGTCAACATGTTACGTGGCAACAAGCAGGTGAGGGCATTGGGGTGTTGTTGGCTGCTTTGTAAATAAAATGCTGCATTTTTCACTTTTTTGCCTCCCTAGGAATACTACCCTGGCACTACTATGTGTGTGACAATGCCAGGCAGCTCTCAGAGCAATGACAGCTTGTTAGAGTGAGCTCCTCTGCCAGAAATAAGATAGGGACAATGAAACTTTCCACCAGGGAGAACTGAGATATTCTGGAAACTGAAGTCAGAACAAGAGCTACTTTGACCTCAGCTGGTACTGCGTTGCTTCTGGAAGCAGCCATGACAAGATTTATATTTCTAATGATTCTGCATCTTCTCAACCAGTGTGGCTCCTTAGAAGAAAATTGCAGACATCTTTTTATAAAAGAAATACATTGCTCAGGAGAGCACCTCAGATTCATAAGGCGAAGTGCCTGCACATCAGGCAATCAGAGAGATGGCACAAAATGGACAGATGCATCGTCAGAGTTCACTTGTGCTCGGGACTCCTTATATTCTGAGCTACTCCTCTAAGGTTGCACACAGCTGTAATTTTTAAAGAATAAACCCCATTGGCCTCTGTTGTACTCATTAACAGTGAATAGAATCCAGTGTCCTGATACGATGCATCAAACCAGGCAGCTTGATTTTGGTGTTCTTTTAAAATACTGTTTAAGACTTTAACAATTATAAATTTTAAATCAAATTGAGAACACAAGCAGGTAGGAAGTATGGACTCCTTTGTATGATATATCTATATCCTCTATATCTGTATCTCCATCTATATCTATGTACATCTAGAGCTATCCCTCGCTCTCGTCTATCTATCTATCTATCTATCTATCATCATCTACCTATATTCAGGTCGTGAATTTCTCTAAATAGGGATTTGTTCTATGCAGCATTCTGATACTACCCAATAGTATAGAGCCTGACACATGAAAAAAAGAACTTGAATAAGAAAATTTATGGGCTACATAGTGAGCTTAAGGTCAGCCTGAAATGTATGGCAGGATCCTGTCTTAAAAGTCCACAAGAAAAGAAAGAAAATATGTATCAGTTTTATAAATAAAGACTGTGGGGAGAAAAGCATGCAGAGAGCTGGCAAATGATTTTTGCTACTAGGAGGAAGCTGGTGCTGGGCTGAGAAGCTGAATTAAGTCCTTGAACTTCTGATGCTTGAACTTATGAGCACTTGGGAAAAGATTCTTCTAAGTTTATCAGTTTCCGATTTACTGCAGACTCCTTAAAAAGTTGACTGGGCTTGCCACTATCTAGGAAAGAGGTGTTAAACTTACCATGTTACTCCTTACCTTATTCCAAGGGTACCTGTACAGGGTTTGTGTAAAGAAAAACTGCTAAAGTGATAATAGAGGATAATCTGATGAGAAGGGAAATGGATTGATTTGTAGGTTGAGGTAATGCACTTTGAATGGTTTGAAAACAGTTATCCCCACCCTGTACCAATCTCTGGGAGCAATTTCTCATGTGGAGCGCTGAGCGGCTACTCTGTGACAAGCAGCTCATGCAGAAGTAGAAGTTCTAAGTGTTTTTATGGTCACTTTTACTAAAAATTCAAAGAATAACTTTAACAGCCATCATTTTGTGGAAACTATCTTCCAAGAAAATAGATGCTTTACTCTCAAAGGAAGAGCAAAACTGCCTAGTATTAAGCTCCTAAAACCTAGAGTTAAACTTCTCCAATGTTGGAAGTTAAGCTCCTTTAAATATCAGCAATGGAACCTTAAGCAAATTAACATGCAAAAAGCTGCTTCCTTAACCAAATATATATGATCATTTATTTTTTAGGGAAGCTATGATGTTTACTTGAGACAATATGTGAAAAATTCTTAGTTTAGTGCCTGGCTATGCAAGTGTTAAAAAAAAATACCAGCTCTTGAGCCAGACATGGTGACCCGCGCCTGTAATCCTAACACTGGGGAGGCTGAGGCAGGAGGATCTCTATGAGTTTGAGGCTAGCCTGGGCTACATAAGCGAGTTCAAGGCCAGCCTGCATTACACAGAGAGACCCTGTCTCAAAAAAAAAAATACCAGCTCTCAAGATCCTTCTGGTGGTCTGTAGCATTTAGGTTAACATGTAGAGTATTCAAGATAGAAGAATGTTAACTTTGTCAAGTTTTGTTTCACATGTCCAATAGAAGTGTGTTTTAGTTACAATTTAAATTTACTTAGGTTACATAACTTACTGTGTTGAACAATATTCTTCAGGCATATAATCATCTGCAGTGGGCAAGGATTCTGAAAATAATTAGTCAATTCATGAAAAATAACCTGCAAGGCTAATCTGTGTGAATAACATTGACACTTCAGGAGATGAAAACACTATATTTTCAGTGAGTGGCCTCAGAGTAATAAGTGTCCTTGCATAATACTGGACAAAAATCTCTCCAAGGCTCCATCGTGACTGGAAAGTTACCAGCAAAGAAAGGAAAAAAAAACCACAAAGCTTTTATTAGTATTGTTTTATTCTTTAAACAATTCACATGCTGAGCCATATTGATTCCCGGTTTTTTCAAGAGTTTTATTTTATTTTAAAAGAATCAACTTTGAATTAATGGCAAACATGTCTATTTTGAATTGCATCACATTTTTGTTCAATTGAGTCTGTCATTAGGTTTGTTGGTAGCATTGTGAAGAGCTCTCATGTCTGTTCGTTGTCATGGCCACTGGCTTGGTGCTTTGTGTAGGCTGTCATATTGTATTTCACTGAATCTATGCTGTTATCAATTGTAGATGTGGCATTATTTTAAGAAATAGTAAAATGGTGCTATTTAAATTATGGCCCAAGTCTTTCTTATGATCTGGAATTTCTATTGGTACTATTTGAAAAAAGTTGCTTTAAACCTACAAAGATAGAAAGTTTTATCCTCTATCATATGTGTTCACACATAAAAAGGGGAACATGAATGAAATCAATCAACAAATTCCTAAAACTACTTTACATTTAGCTTTTTCCTTTTGAATTACTTCTTGGCTCAGAGTTATTGGTGTCCATATTTTTTCTTCACATGACACCTAGCATGTTGCTGGTGTAAAATATTTTTAAAGAAGAGTATTGCTGTATTGTTCTCAGAATTTCTTTCAAAGTATTGCACATATTCTGTGACATTTGATTTGACCATAAAATGTTAGTGGAAGATTTTCAGCTATCTAGGACTCATATTCCTTTATCACATAATTCTTAAATGGTTTGCAGCTTTAAATGTCCAAGAGTTGCAGTTGTCCAGTCATATCACTAGGAAAAAACCAATTTTTTCCATCTGCACATGGAAACTACATCATTCATGCTGCTCGTCTGGAAGCAATTGTAACACATTATAGGATATATCCTGACCTCAGAGATTAACATATGAAATCTTGTATTTTAGTAAGGTAAAAGAGTGGATTGTGAGTAACTTGTTCTATGAGTGTTCTGCAAGACAAGCAAACATGTCTCATAAATTTTAACTCCATAAACAAATGATGTCTTGCAATCCAAATAGAACGTGATGCTAAGTGTCACATGATTACAACTGAGCCAGTGGTTCTTGTGCTTCTCTATTGCTGCAGGATTGTGGGTAATCATCTCCCAACAGCAAGAGATTGTAGTGGAGATCTTGTCTGCAAAGGAGGAGGAGAAAGAGGAATCCGTCGCTTCAAGTGAGATTGGGAAGATGTGTAAAATGTGGGAAACAGTGAAGAATTTTGTTGAAAAGCACCATCCAAATAAGGCTGTAGCAGTGCGATTAAGCAAACTGTTCAACAACAATGCAATGTCAGATTTCTGTGAAATCTTCAAAAGGAGGCAAAAGCATGTATCACTGGATAGGTTCCTTATTAAAGTTGCATGGAAAGACAAAGATTCCAGTGAGCAGTAGATACCAATGTTGGCAATAGTGACAGCCATCCCAAACAATAACCCTGCTCTCTCATCTCCCTCACACCAGCAATGAAGGTTTTCAAAGCTAAGCGAAGGTTAGTTTGTGTTCTTTATGTTTTGTACTTTCTTATTTTCTACTATACTGCAATATTGTAATCATTTTTATGTGAATATTTTTGGGTTTTAGAATGAATCATCTGAGTTTCCATTATTCCTTACAGGTGAATTCGCTTTGATATACAAGTGCTTTGGATTACAAGCATGTTTCCAGAATGAATTATGCTCACAAACCAAGGTTTTACTGTATTACTGGAGTGTGTGTGTGTGTGTGTGTGTGTGTGTGTGTGTGTGTGTATATATATATATATATATATATATATATATATATATATATAACACTTCTTAAATTATTCTATTGTTAATAGACTTTAAATATATCAGTTAATAGACTTTAAATACGTCAGTCATGGGGCACATCTTTTCATATGGCTGTTCAGCCTAATACACAAAAGTATTCTGTACACAGAATTCAATATATGCTGGATGGTGGTGTCTCAGTCTCTTGCAGACTTTTCACCTTTGTTTTTACTGAAGGGCAGGCAGGCAACAATTTGATGTAATGAAGGATTAGAATCAAAGAAGATGGCCGGCTTTTAGCTTATGTCCTTCACACAAAATGAATCACATAGACTCCTATTGTTGGGCCTAAGTGCATCCATCTGATCTCAGAGTCAGGCCCGAGGGATTTATGGCAGATACAGTGAACTGCAAGGAAAACTTCTTGATTTGTTTCTCAGAGGCTTGTGTTCTGGGAAACCTTTGTTGCAAACTACCCTTCATCTCTCCCTTATACTCTTCCTTCTCCTTTCCTTCTTCTACATTTTGTTTTCCTCCCTATGTTCTTCAATCAGTGACCAATGTGAGTACTTAGTAAAATACACAGTACTGGGATCAAAGGAGAAACCTATGTATGTCAAGGTCAAATATTCAGGGCCGATCACATTAATTTTTTGTACTATCCTAAATGAATTATGTTGACCATTTTCTCACTATTTTTGGCACAAGAGAGGCAAAATATGATATAATAGTACTAGAGGAACCCAGATGAGAGTAATTTCATGAGTTTATGTAAGCAAATTAAAAGGGACTGATGCAGAGGTGCATACTGTAATCCCAGCTATTCAGGCTGCTCAAACAGGAGGATTGCAAATGCAAGCCAAATCTGGAAAATTTTTAGACTTCATCTCAAAAACAGACAAAGGGCAGGCTGATGATACATCTCAGTGGTACAATTCCTCTGGTTTAGATCCCCAGTACCAGTGAGAGAGAGAGAGAGAGAGAGAGAGAGAGAGAGAGAGAGAGAAGATTCTGGGAATACTTACTGAGCCTATAGTATGAACCAGTTACTATATTCTAAAGCTCCAGTCACCAGCAAGAGTAAACATAGGCACTCTGTTATGAAATTTATAATGTGATGATTTCAGATTCCATCTCTAATCTTATGACACCCAGATTTCTATAGCCAAGATTTCTGAGTTCCCAAATTGTATATCCAACTAGCTATTCAATATTTCCACTTGAGTATGCAACATTGAACTTATGAAATTGAATTCATAGCCCTTCCTCATTATTTTCAAGCAAAGAAAATAAGTGCAACTCATCTCTCTTCAAGACATTCCATTTTATTGAATGTGCCTTTTTAATGTCTTAAGAAAAAAACACAGAGGTAGTGTCTTAGCCACTTTTCTCTTGTTGCTGAGACAAAATACTCAAAACCCAAAGTTAAAGGGAGAAAGGTTTATTTAGTACATAGTTTGTAGATGTTTCAGTCCATAATCAGTTGGCCCCAAGGCAGGTTGGCACAGCAGAGGGGCAATGCAAAGGAGAACCAGTTCTTGGTAAGCAGAAGACTGCAAAAGCAACAAGAGGCCTTAACAGCATCTTTCTCCCTCTCTTATCTTATCCAGGCTACTTAGGGCAGGTAACACTCACACCCTTAATCCTAGTATGCTTGAATTTAGCATTGCACCACAACTCAATCCCAGCATCACACACTCCAGATCCAGCCACCTCTGAAAAAGCCCCACCTATGACTGCATCAGGCTTGTGGGGACCATTTGAAAAGAGGGAGAGATGGTATCTTTCTTTCTGTAAGCTGTTTTCTCTTTTGTGTTTTTAAGTTATTGTACTTATTGTTGTTGTTGTTGTACTGGGGATTGAACCCAAGACTTTCATTCTGAGCTACATCTTCTCTCTAAATTGCCCATGCTGGTCTTGAATTCGCATTTCTGCTGCCTCGGACTGCCAGAATGCTTGGTAATTTTACCTCCTCACCACTCATAACTCTGAGCACTTCTCTGCACTTCACCACCACGACCACTGCCCTAGCCCAAGCCACATTCATGTTGCATGTGAACTGCCTGGAAAATCTACAAACTAGACTCTAGAGACCAGTGCTGACCCTCTACTTTCACCTGCAGCCAGCATGAACACAAATGTAATCAATGTACTTTTTACACATTGCTCTATCCTCAGCACTTAGAAGGGCACATTGTAACAAGAATCACTTTAAATATTTGCTGAGTGCATAAATGAATCACTCCCTTTTCCTTAAGATGTGAAGGACCAATATCTTTAGCATACCTGGTATGTTCAAAATAATCCAGTATTATCTCTCATCAAGGTCCATCCTGAACTCTTACTCTCTATACTTCAACCAAATTGGTTTCTTCAAGCTTCTTACACAAATCCTGTTCCTCCCACCATAAGGTCTTTGCACAGACATCCTCTCAGTCTGGGTTTGCGGTGCTCCTTCATTTATGGGCTCCTGCCATTCTTTCACTTACGCTCAAGAAAGCCCACTGTCCCTGCTCTGCAAAGACACAGTTTTCTTATTAATTTATCGAAGAGGCCCACGCTCTCCTTTTCTTTGACATCACTCTTCTGTGTTTGAAATTATATATTCCTCACTGTGATCAATTGATTAATATCTGTCTCCTTGTTTAAATGGGAAACCTTTAAATAGGGAAGATGTTTTCTTTTGTTCACTGGTGGCTAGCAATTTGCTTGGCCTATAACTGCTGCACTTTGAATGTTTACTAAAGAAAGGAAAGACTTTATTAAGAAACTCATTAGTCGCCAATTACAACTACATGTATGATTATTTAATAATATCTGTAAATCTGTTTGCAAATAAAATCACAACTTGGGTACAATTATATGACCATCTACCTTTGCCATTATTCTTTTCTCCCAGAACTGTGAGATTTACTATAGAAAGAAGGCATGTGTGTGTATGTGTGTGTGTGTGTGTAAATTGACTTGTTTACTACCTTATTGAAGGCAGCGATAAACATTTATTTAGAATGCAAACTGTAAACAGACTGAACCTGATTTCTGTGTTTATAGAGTTCAAACTTTAGAAGTTCATCATCTATAACTCTCATGAAGTAGCAAAACACTTTTAATTGGCATTTCAAGGCCTTAGAGGAGATGAACTGAGTACAAGCAGACAGAATCAGCCATGAAGTTGAAGGGCTTGATTTTTCACTCTGCCAAGTGTCTGAGGGGGAATTATTTAATTCAGTCAGCGAGTCAACAAGTCAGTATAATTCTCTAAATCTGGTTATTTTCCTTTGAAAAATGTATTTGTTCTCTCCACCACCAAGCATATTTGCAGGACTATGAAATTCTCTTTGCCACAGTTAATGAAAAAGAATAGAAGGAGCTACATAATAATTAGACAATTGCTGTTTTCAAAATAAGATTATGATTTGCATTCCCACTCACAGTAATTCTTTGTCAACTGAGCTATAAAATTCCCTCCACCAGGAAGAAAATCAAATTCAACAGCTTGCAAAAGTTCTCTAATTCTGTGAACTTATTTCACTTTTAGTCATTCAGAGATATGTTCTTGCTTAAAATATTTGCTATTATTAAATGTTATTTTACTATATTTCAGAAATTAAATTCCCAAATGCTTTCCCAGCCCTATAATAGCAAATTAAGTTTTTATTTTCCCTTAAGACAGGCAAGGAAAAGAACTATGTGCTTTTCTTTTCTTAATAGGCATTTTGGATAAACAGTGCTATTTAATAAGTATTTCCACATTACCTGCAGTTTACAACATATATTTATTAATTTGACCCTCTGAGTAATCCTATAAAGACAGCATTTTATCCTCTCTTGATGTTCTCAGATGACAATACTGGGTCATTATTAGATAAATGGTGGAGATGACACATCATTCATGTGTTCAGATTTTAAGTCCCATGCTTTTCTGCTCTACACCATTCTGACGAGAGGAGCTCTCCTCTCTTAAAATTATGTTTAAGTTACTTGAAGAGTAGGCCAGAACCTTTTGTCAAAGTTTCCAGCATCCCTAAACTTCAGTAAGAAAACTGTCAGGAGGTGACAGTGATTATGAAATGTCTTTAGAGATACTAAGAGCGGGTCTTGTTCCTTCTGACTCAAGAATGAGAAGGGGGTTTTATTTAAATAGTAAAAGTCAAGATTTGTTCTCTTATTGAGCTCCCAGGATATGTCAAGTACTGTCCGAGGTGTCGGATATGTAAGGATGGACAAGAAATGGTCTCTGCACCTTAGTAGCTCACATCTCGCAATACTTTGGAGAAGATGAACACATAAACAAGTAGTTATAAACTAATGTGCAAGAGACATGCAGACAGGCCTTTATAGTACAGAAAAAACCATGACCCTTGGCTGACAGTATGTGAGAGACACATCCCGACTGAAGATCAATCCAAAGGTCACCGAACACAATATTGTACTGTTGGGGGACTATATACTCTGTGAAAGTAAGAGAATTTTAGTTTATTTTCCTATCCTCATACATCTGTTTGTTTAACCAAACTGAACTGCAAGAAGACACACTCTGAGGAGACTCATGAAACACTGACCTTCTCTCTTAAAAATAAATGTGGCTCTCCAGCCACATGATCAATATCTTCCTCGTTCCACAGTTCATCTGGTCTTTCTTGCCATGAAGTATTTGAAACATTTATAATTTATGGAAACTTGTATCATTTCCTAAGACTTCAGGCCTCTGGCTGCCCTATCTGAGAAAAAGGAGCTGAAGATCACCAGCTTGGCAATCTTTGAAATCTTGCCTCAGATTTCTTTTACTTAAAAGAAAAAGTATTTTGTCAATGCCTCTTGTGTTAAATGACTTCAATGTTATCATTGCAGTTGATAACATTATAAATTGAAGTGCCTTTCAGTTAATCAGTTACCAAGGTCTATCAGGTTCTACCTCAAAATCGACTCTGTAATCTTTTCTTTCTCTTTTTAAAATTAATATTTCCTTGTCATCATTTCTTACCTAGACATTTGTATTAACATTCTAATCCCATGTTCACAAAGCTTCCAAAGTGATGTGGAGATTTTACTTTTCAAAAGCCTTTCATGGCTGTCTGTTGTTAATGGGATAAATTCAATGCCCCTTAGCATGATTTACCAACCCTTTATGCCCTGAAAAGTGGATTGGGCTAGAATGAATTACAGTGTGGTTTTTGTAAACACGATAGTCATAGCCCATAATCAGTTCAATAAATTGATGTTATTTTATAAAAATACTGCCTTGTGATACCCAACCAAACACAGAGTTATAAAGCAGTTACAAGACAGAGTTACAAAACTGCTATGCCTAAATTTTGAAAGGACTGTCTCTTTGAAAAAAAGTACTGCTGTCATGGAGAAAGTCAAAGCTATGAAAATAACAGCTTTCTCCACTGACAGGAGGCCCCTGCTGCACTCCCTTATGATGACGATTTGGAAATATTTATTTTAACAGAATTGGGATTATGACCATTTTCATGCATCAACAGAGTTTCAGGGGTCAGTCCCACAAGTTCTACTGTCAGTTCCACTGTCAGTACAACACTGCCCTCATGCCCTCCAGGGTCTGCTGAAGCTTTAACTGCTGAAAACTTTAAAGATATTGCTTCATCCTCGTTCAAAAATATTACTGAGAGCTTGCTGTGTTGACTTACATTGTGTGTGTGTGTGTGTGTGTGTGTGTGTGTGTGTGAGAGAGAGAGAGAGAGAGAGAGAGAGAGAGAGAGAGAGAGGGAGAGAATGTGTGTAAATCCTGGACTTCATACTTTACTAACATACTATTGCCTCCAATAATATGGGAGATATTTTGAAATTGCTTTCCAGGCAGTTCGGTAACATTGCATTTCATTTTTCACCTTATCTTGCCCTACGTACTAGTCGGGTTTGCCTTCAGATACTAAAAAGAATTTTTTAATTACAGGATAAACATTCTAGTCAGTCAGAAAATCATCAGTTGATTCAATGGAAGCCTTTCATTTTTTTGATGTTGGAGTCTGTCTGGTGCATCAGCTGGGCCTTGATTCAGAGTGTGTACTGCAGTAGGTGGGGTCTTGAAAAGTGCGTTATTAAAATTCTCTTCTGAAAAATTGCCGCCACTTTCTTTCATTCCCATACCTTGACTTATATTTCTTTACTGTATCATGCTAGTAAAATGAAAGCAATAAAGTATAAGATCAGTTAATGTAGCCCAGGGAAGTGTAAAAACAAGTAGGTTCTTCCTATCTGCTATGCTGGAGTGCATGTCTGAGACGCATCCTTGGCTGAGTGATTGAGATCTGAGTTAGAATACTGATTCCTTCATGACTGTTTGTGAAGTTGATTTACTCATGGGGTGAAAAGGTTGATTTTGGATGTGGTATGTGTGTGTGGAGGGTGTTTGTCTCCAGCATTTTCTGATTCTGTGTGATCTGCTTCCATAATCCTACTAAGGATCTCTCTGTAGGTAATTAGGGAGTTTCTTGGTTCATTGGTGTCCTGTGCAACTATAAAGAACAAGAGTAAAAAAGAGTTGAAAATATAAAAAAAAATAATAACTATTGTTACTTTTATTTTTTGATGATAAAATTTTGTTTTACTTTTTGTAAAATAAATATATAAAAAACCCCTTTGGGGGACAAAGAGAAAAGGAATTTCAATCATATTTTCTCAATGGCTCAGAAGAGTTTCAGATCTAGGTCTGACCTGATACCTCTGTACCTATAACTTTATTTTAGGGGCAGAGGAAACATAGGCATATTGGTGGCAAAAGGAGGTAGACGTTTGTGTCAAGGGTAGAACATGATTGGCATGTAAGGTAAAGCAGAGTTGAAGGTGGTAAAGGATAGAAGACATTGGATGACAATGATCACATAGTACAAATGACAAAACTGATGTAAATGGAGATGAACTACCTTGCCTATGGTCTCGTAACTAGTAAGTGGTAAAAGCAGGGTCCCAACCTTGGACTGACAATATTCTACATCATTGTATTTTAGTGATTGCACATGGCTAAGGTCTGATTTTTCCCTTTGTTCAAAATTGTAATGATGACAGATGTTACTTAAAACAAATGGGGTTTGGAAATAATTCAACAGAACATTTGTGGCCACTGGAGATACAAGTATGCAAATATTGGAAATTACTGTGAAATAGTCTACAGGCTGTATCTGTGAACATGGCTACGAATAGAGACTATGAGAGCTCCAAGAAGTGAGTTGTTTGAGTCCATCAGCCTTAAGCCACTAAATTCTGATTTCCCTAATGCAATAGAAATTCCTATTTCATTCCATTCACTCATCTATTAGCTTATTTATTTACTTACATATACATTAATTTGTTCAGCAGATATTTACTGAGTGCCTACTAGGTACCAGACACTATTCCAGTTGTTGAGAATACATCAGTAAAATGAACCAGTTGAATATTCCTTCATCCCGAAGGCTCAGATTCTAGTAAAGGGAGAAAAAATGAACAGAATAAGTAAAATAAGGAATATGTTTAAAAGCAACTGCTTTTGGGAAAAATGGAAGAGGAAAGAATTAAAACGGTATTGCAGTTTTAAGTCAAAATAATTTGGGAAAGCCTAACCAAGAAAGAGATGGTGGAGCAAGACCTGAAGGAGGCAATGTCCATGTGTGTATCTAGGGGAAGAAGGTGTCAGGCAGATAAAAGAGATTAGACTAAGGGCAAATGCTCTTAGGCAAGTTTTTTGTCAATATATTGAGTGAAGATCAAGGACAGTAGTCTGGTTTGAGTAAGCAATGTTGAGCATAATAGAAGGGGCCATAGTGGTAATGAGGGACTAGACTGTGATCTTAGAGAGCATTGTAATTCCTTCGGTGCTTATTCTGAGGATCTGGGGAGCCCAGTGGATATTTTGAGCACAGAAATGGCATGATCAGACATGCGGTAAAGAAACCACTCTGACTTCTAGAATAGGAATATATTCCAGGGGCATAAGGATGGAAGCAGATAGATCAGTTAATTTAAAAGACATTTACAATAATCCAGTGAAGAGGTAAATGCCTGTATTAGTTTCATAGTGCAGCTGAGACAACTTTCCACAAGTGTAGTGACTAAAAACAACACAGATTTGTTTTTCTGCAGGTTTGTGGGTTGGTAGTCATGTACAGATATCACTGGACAAAAATCAAGGTGTTATCAGGCTGTGTTTCTTTTTTGAAGCTCTAAGAATGAGTTTGTGTCCTCCTCATTCAGGTTGTTTACAGAATTGAGTTTCTTATGGCTGTAGAAATAGGTTGTCATAAATTGAAGGATATTCTCAGCTTCCAGATGCTCCTCTTTAGTCCTTGCCCACAGACCCCTATGTCTCAGAACCAGCAGCAAGGTACTGATTCTCATTCTGCCATCTCTCTGATCCTCCTCCTTTTGCGGCATCTTTCTCTGACTCAGCTGGTTAAGGAAACATTTTCATAGGTTCAAGAAATTAGGGTGTGGATGTAATTGGGGAGAGGTCATTATTTTATAATACTGGCTTAGATTAGAGGGTAGGAATTGAGATGTCGAGAAGTAGTAGACAGATTCTAGATATATTTTTAAAGTAGATACAATGGGGTTTGTCCATTTTGTTGAGGGTATGAATGAAGGAGAAAAGTCAAGAATGACTCCATGGTTTTGGCCTGAGTGATAGGAATGATTGCATTTCAACAAAAATAAGAAAGACTACATGAGGAAGTTTGGAGGTCTCCCTGTTAGGATAGGTTAGGGCATTCTATAGTAACAAATGATCCTAGAATCTCAGTGATTTTAACAAAGGACATGATAATCACATTTTTTATTTAGTCCTTACCTCAAAGTCAAATTTTAAAGACTTTGAAGTTCAAAGTTTTTATAGTTTTATATTTCATAGTTCATTGTGAACACCACTTAAATCTCTAATTGTTTAACTCTTTCTACTCCCTCTTGTTCCTGCTTCAAAATGGACAACATTTTTCAGAGTGTATCTCTTTTTTGCATTACGTTATCGAATGTGTGCAATTGTAACGGAGGCATGTTACTAATTTCGTATTTTCCAACTTTTTCAATCATAAAACAACAAACACATTAAATATAGCACCTACCTTTCAAATTATTGCAAGAAAATAGTTTTAGCAAACCTTTCAACACTGTATACTGAAATGCACTATCTTTTTTTATATTCTTCTGAGTTATTTTTTTCTTCTCAACCTGACCTGGAAGCCAATGCCATTTTCTTCTGTTTTCCTCTGGCACTAAATGTTCTATCTGCTAGCCTAGGCTAAGTTAGGAGGCAGCATCAAAAGATCACAAAATTTCAGTGATGTATAGCCAAAAAGTTTATTTCTCGCTCATACAACCTATTCATACCTTTTTCATTGTGGAACTCACACTTGATGAAGCACTTATTAGGATCTGGATTATTTGCTGGCTCGTAAGAAGAGGACAAAAGAGATCACAAAAACAATGTACTGGCTCACAGTTTTGCATAGAATTGACATATAACAGTTTTGTTCACATTTCTTTTGATCACAATAAGCCAACTGGATGCTATTGACATGGTGAAGTGTAGCTATCTCTAAGACTGGGTTAGTAAATATTTGCAAATCTATTGTTTATTTGCAGTCTAATAGAGGAAGCTACATCAAGGGTTTGGTTTTGGATATGTTTAATTTGAAATGTCTCTTAGACATGCCAGTGTTTATATAAAACAGGTGTTTGTATTTGATAGCTTGGTGTTCAGGGAGGACAGATATTTTAGGAATCTAGATCATACGTAAGGTATTAAAAGCCAGAAAAGTGGAATGGTTATGGTCACCAGACAAATGATCTATCAAGGAAGGAAAAATAAAAAAGAAGCAGGGAATATGTGAGTGGTATCAACATCATTTTGTGTTAAAGGAAAAGCTCTGTAAGTGATGACATAGGAGGGAAAGGGGATGACCCTTGGGACAAGGTCTTTGAGGATACTGAGCAATGTGAGGTGATCTGGTACCTACTTCACCATTTGAAGGTTTGGTCTTGGCCTGAATCATGAGCAGTCCATATTTAGCAGCAGTATAAATTATTAAGCATATGGTATAAATGATAAATATACAAGTAAATACGTTGGTGGCAACTTATTGAAGTTCTCTGTTGATTCTTTCTATTTAATCAATGAAACAAAAATCAGGGTCAGTTCAAATCAAGGGAAAGAAGGTGTTTGGAGTTGAAAAGAGTGGAAAAAGTCTTAGAAAAATAGAGAAAAGATGAAGGAAATACAATGTGATTACTGATTAGCACTAAGGACCCTTCTGAGGTTGGCAATCATAAATTGAAAGGCCAGTCAGTATGGATACATGTTTTGCTCCAGCCAAATTCAGGAAGTAGAGCCATGGACTAGTTGGAAAGATGGATTTAACTATGATTAGGATTTTTCCATATGAAAACTACAAATTTGAGAGAGGAGCCAGAGAACTTGTGCTGTATGCATAGTTGATTAAGGTCACTCATGTTTTTTAAATAGATAATACAGGAAGTGACATTCAAAGTGTCAGGGATTGTAAAAAAACGATAAACTCATTAGCAAACCTCAGTGACACTGAATAATTATGGGACTGAATACTCAAGTAAACTGGAAAGGTAGAAGCACTGGTCAGATACCAAGATGCATGAAATTGAAATTGGGAAGGGGTTGTAGCTACATGTAATAGCAAGATCTATGTGTCATTATCATTGATCTCTCTTTTATTAAAAAAGTCACTATAATAGTCTATCCTAGAGGAAATGTTATTTGTATGGCACCAGAGGCCTATGGAAACCAATGGCTGGCACTTATGAAGGACCTTAAATTTTCTGGGTCTCTGTTTATCTCATCTTTAAATGATATTGATAATATTATCATTACATTGGAATAATTAACAGATTAGAAATAACTTATGTAAAATGCCTACCGCATATGTACTACTTCTGCAGTCCTGCTGTTGTTACTGTTGCTGTTCTTATCTCAAATTAAACAGGCTCCTAACATTTCTTACTGAGAGCGTTGGTGTGAGCCAGCAGGTACTTACCAAGCCTCAAAAACCTGGCAGGTGACTAAGAGAATTGACAATTATTTTTCCAGCCTTCACGTGCTCATTCTCTTCAACTCTGTATTTATGCATTAAGTTGGCATGGTAAGTACTGAGTAAGAACTGCAGTCTTGAAAAAGTTCAAGCACAAATTTTAACATTGGGACACATCTAAACCAAGTCTGGCCCAATATCCTCCTATCCTCATCCTAGGTGATTTGATAGACTCTGTGTGCGTGTGCATGTGTGTGTGTGTGTGTGTGTGTGTGTGTGTGTGTATGGTTTTGGGGATTTAACCCGGGGCCTTCACACTGAACTACATTCCTTGTCTTTTCTTCAATGTTGTTTTTGAGACAAGGTATCGCTAAGGTGTGATTTTGCCCTGGTGGGATTCAAACTGGCCACATCCTCTGAGTGCTGGAATTACAGGTGTGCACCACCCAACTATTAACTAATTTTCCTGCTATTCTCCCTAAGTGGTACAAATGATGTAGGCTGACAGTCTAGACCAGTGGTGGCAAACCTATGGCACAATGTGCTCTAGCGGGCATGCAGAGCTCTCTGTCAAAACACGAAGCCAGTCGCCCCAGCCAAGGTTTGACAGATTATCAACATGCACACAACAGCAAAGATCACATTAATTGTGTAAAATCACACTGAATGCAAAATTTTACCTTTCATTAAAAGCCTGTTTGTATCTTTGCAAGCTCTGTTATTGTGTTTTTCTCTTAAGACAAAAGATGTTAATATATGAGTTGTTTCTTCTGAACTAAAACCTCAGTATTCAGGTTTAATTGCAGTGTTGGTACTTTGTGATGAATAAGTGGGTTTGGGGCTGCAGTTTGGGCAGTTGGTCTTAAAAAGGTTCACCATCACTGCTGTAGAAGATGCGGAGGTAATGTGCCCCAGACTCAACTCCAGTCACCTTTGACAGATGGCTGTGGATGGGGTTGTCTCAGAGTGACAGCTGCAGTCTCAATCTCCTGTCTCAATCTTCCATCTCAAAGATTTCTTTCTGTGGTGGAGAGAAGTGTCAGGTTGGCCCTGTCAAGCATCAAGGGGAGGGCAGGAGAAAGCAACAGCAACTCTGCTGGCTGAAGCGAACAGGAAGGTTTCCATACACCTGCCACTGCCAAATCCCCTCTTTTCATCCCCCATCGCATTCCTACAGAGGGGGCAATTTGGCCAGGTGAAACAGCTTTTCCCATCTCCAGCACACCAGTGAGACTTCTTCAGGCATTTTGTTTTTGAGTTCCTAGAATGCTCAGTGAACAGGCTCAGGAGGTGACAGGAATTTGGGGATTTTGGTACCAGTTTTGTGGCCATGTTATTGTCCCTAATTAGGCCTCAGTGATGCATGGGGGAGGAACAATATACTAAGAGTATGCTAATTTAGAATATCTATGATCCCATGAGGGAACCAAAGAACTGAGTAGTGCAAATAGTGCAATGTAATCACTTGAAAAACAAGTTTGAGAAACTAACATGTTGACAACTTTCAGGTGAGTGACCACTCTGGATAATATGGATAAAATGCAAAAAAATGGACTTTGTCTGGTTTCTGGAGCCCAAACTGTCTTGACTGAGACAACACACCATTGCTTTTCTTGAGAAATTCTAGAGTATAATAAATTATATTTAAATGACATCAAAATGTTAAATAATTTAAAGTTATATGTTGTATTATTCCCTAGCAGTTATTCATTTCTCTGTTGAAAACCACTAATTTACAGTAGTCATATTTTTCCTCACTGATAACCTAAGGGTTTTTTTTTCTGGTACCAGGGATTGAACTCAGGACCCTGCTCCTGCCAGGCAGGCACTTATTCCACTGAGCTATACCCCCAGCTCCCAAAGGGGTACTCTCTTAGTTTCTTCAATCCAAGTTGTTGTTTGAGAGGTGGAGAGCATAGGTAGACTTCCAAAAGTGATTGTCAAAAAGGCACTTTTCTTGATCAAAGTAGTAAGTAATCATATAGAAGCAGGGTAAAAATGTTAGTTTAAGAGCAGTGAACCACTTGAACATGTCAACTGTGATCAATGTCAAATGACTGTGATTATATGAACAACAGCATAAGGGGCTTCGCTGGAGGTCTGGACCTGTATTATCTGTTGAGTTTCTTCCTAAATATGATCCCACTTGGTATAGCAGACAACTCTTATGTGCTGCCTTAGATCTGTTCACCTTTGTTTATTGGCATCACTTACTCTGCTCTAGTCACTCTTTGATAGACCCTATCACCAAGTGTCTCTGGCCCTACCCACAACATTTAGACTTAAACAGGGCTCTGAAGAATCATTCACAGACTCTGACTACATGAGCTGTTGTTGAGGGAACCACTGTGATGCAACCTAGAGCTTGGAAAGTGTTAATTCCCCATAGTGTGGACTGTCTGCAATGAATTTAAAAGATATGATGAAACCGGCTGATGAATTCACAGTGTGACAACTCTCTCAATTGGATTCCTTAGAGATGGCAGCTTTAGAGATGGCAGCTTCATAAGGCTTCTTGAAAGGTATCCAGCAATACTGAGCAATTGACTGCACTTTTTACAAAGTTGTGGCCAGTTTGGTAATGTGTTCCCTTCATTCGCTCTCTTCCCTGTATTATTCCTTCTGACAACTGATTACCTTGGAATGCACCCCCTGTAAACTTTAGCATGTGCAGTGTTGTTTCAGGCTCTCTTTTCCAGCCAAAAGGAGTTCAGATACATGAAATATTAATCTAATTGCTAACCTTGTGAATCAGAAGTTGAGGGATTTTTAAAATTTGCTTAGGATTTGGATTTGGGCTTTATTCACAGGTTGTGGTAATGGGGTGGCATTTAAACAGAGTTCCTGGTTTCAAACAGAAGAAAACGTGTCTAATTTTAGGGAAATAAATACACACATGGGAATATAGGAAAGAAGGAAGGAAGGAAGGAAAGCAAGAAAGTAAGAAAGAAAGATTTATTACAGGAATACCATGGAAGACTTTGGGGTGGAAGGTGGGATTCAGCAGGGCCAGGCACAAAGATAGTCCTGGAAGAGTCACTGATGGAACTCTCAGATCTACTCTTAAAATGAATACCATCGGGGAACTTCCTGCAAATTAGATTGAACTAGATGCGAATCAACCATTCCCAAGATCTGACAATGAAATAAAAGAGAAATAAAGTTTAAAAAGAAGGAAAGTTGGAAGGTGCTGGAGTAAAGAGGAACTAGCAAAGGAACAAGCAATTGGGAGAGATAGTAACTGAGCCCATGAAAACTAGCCTAAAAGGAAGAACACCTAAATAGGAGAGAAAAATGATGATTTTAGACATAAATAATCTCTGAGATGGTAGCAAGTGGTCAGTGAGGGAATAGAGACAGGATAAAACTTTCCAGCGCAGGATGCATCCATACATGTTATTGCATAAGTATGTTATTTACTTCACATCTCCATATGACTCAGTGTCCCCATATTTATAAAAGAAGGTTTTAGGTTCAAAGGTTTCTTTCTATCTAACGAGGTTATAATACCATATCTCCCTCGGTAGTGCGAAAGGTGAGGAGTAAGCTTGGTGACTGCTTCAGTTTATCCTTTGGTAGAAGGAGCACTTGAAATTGTCTCCACTTTCACCAGTACTTCTCAGACAATTTTCCTGCCAAGGCATATCTTCTCAGATGATATAACTGCTGCTCTATTTTGATGCCAAAGCTGTGATTCTTCCATATTACCAAGAAGGAGGCATTCTTTTTTACCATATGAATCACTTGATTGTTCTTCATTTTAACTCTGCATTTTACCTCTCCTTCTGCAAAGATGTTCTTCTAGTACCTGGCCATCTAAATAGGCATGAAGTAGATGTGGCAAGCTGTGAGCTATAGGAGCAAAATGCCTTCCTGGTGTGTTATCAGGCTTAGTCATATACCTTGTTTTGTTCATTGAATTGCTGGCAGAAATGATGTAAATCACCCTTGGCAGAAGCTTTAGAAGCCGATTTGATGCTCACTTTTCCTTCCACCATGGTGACTGGTGAAATTCTCCAATAGTGGCTGCTCCACTAGCCTGAGACACAAGATGAGGATGACAGCAACACAGGGTATAGCCCCAACCCAATCTTCAAGAGTTGTCACAAAAATGAGAAGTCAATCTTTAGGCTACTGGGACTTGGGGGTGGTTTGGTATGGTGCAGTAAGTATTCTAACTTATCCTGATAGACTTAAGGGCCCATCACTCTTCTGTTGAGTTCACGATTGTGTAAGCCAGGAAAGACTGAAGCAATAATGGTACAACCCTCCTTGCTTCTTTGATTTCAATATATATTGGTACATTACATAGGCTATTAGGACTTTAGCTTCCCTCTCGCTCCTACCATTGTTCTTTCCTCTACCTTGCTTCTCTGCTCCTTTACCTGCTGTTGGGAACGTCAAGGTTCTTTCTCTTGTGGAAGGAAGGAGTCACCACCCATGTTTGCACCAAAGGTCATCGCTTTCACTGTAGGCATCAAGACATTTTTTAAAACACACATTATTTAATAAATGGTGTTCTTAGTTTCAGTGCGTAATAAAAAGAAATAGAAATCCCAATGTAAACTCTGCCTGTGCCTGTAGAAACAGACAACCAGTGATTTATTTTATCATAATGAAAAGGTATTTATGCAATGATTCATGTCTCTAATTCACTGTCATTATTCTGTGTCTGTGGTAACGGTAGAGGAAGAGTTGTTTATAGTTGCAGAGAGGACATCAGACTGAGACCCAAGAATTATTCCAAGAATTGTAATGAGAACAGCGTGTGTCAGAAGAAGCTGCCCAGCTGGAAGGAGAGCTGTGTGAACTAGAAGTAAGCTAAATATTCATTCTATTCCTTTCTGTGCTTTTCTTCTCTCTGGGAAGAATTTCTTTTGTCTGGTTTTTATTGGAGCAGCCAATTCCTTCTCATACTACTCTTTAATGATGATTTTGTTAAACATCCAAATCTGTAGTGGAATTAATCTCCACAGACTCCTTTAGGATTTTCTCAGAAGAAAGGGTATGGGTGGTTAGTTTGAGAGTGTGCCCCAGTATGAACCAGTCTGGACCAATCACAGGACATTAACATTCAGTATATCATTTGACTACTTGGTCATTTCCAGCAAAGCCTTATTTTTCCTTTCCTCTGAGACAGAACATCTATTTTTCTGGAATACTGCTGGGGAACTTTATGTTCCTTTTAGAAAGTTACACTTTGTAATGAAGGATATAGAACAATAATTTTGTATTTCCTTCTAGCTTTTCTACATGTCTGCCCTTTTTAAAGAATCACAAGTTACATTTGAGTCCTGTATTTTTTGAAAAAAATAGGAAGTAAAATTCTCCTTTGAACATATCCCAAGGCCATTGCTCACTTTGTTACCCAGAGACAATGACTATGTAAACTTTCATGATCATCCTTGTTAATAGTCTCACATACAGCAATAGAACAAATATATCTATACCTATGTGTACATGGAAATTGAGAGTTCTATGCACTGTACAACTTGTTTTTACATTTAATATTAGGTCTTTTAGATGTATCCATACACATTTGTATAGCTCTGGTCCTTTTCTTCTATCTGAATGGTAATACATTTCATGAGGATACCATGTTTTATCCATTCCTTTACTGATGGCCATGTGGGTTGTTCCTAGTTTTTAGAATTTTTGACAGTTCTATAATGATCATTCATTTATGTATCCTTGTGTGTACATAGTCACACATGTTTCTAGCATGTACCCATAACTGGAAATGCTACATTTTAGCATTGCCCCCTTTCTCATTTTAGTAGATACTGTTACATTTCTCTCCCAGGTGGCTGTTCCAGTTTTTATACTCACAAGCATTTTATGAGATTACCTGTCCTGTCATACTCCTCCTCTTTGCTGGTGATTGTCACACTTTTAAAACTGTGGTTAGTTTGACTAGTAAAAGATGGTCTCTCGTTGTTTTAATTTACATTTTGCTGATTACTGATGTGACTGAACATTTTTTTGATATGTTTACTGGCCATTTGTGTTTCTTCTGGATTCATTCTACGTCTAAATTATCTCTGTTAATTGTTCCCCACGTACAGAAAATGTACACTCAAAAGCATTTATGCATAGACACAAGCTGGAAGGAGAGAGAAAATTATCTTCAGCATCATTTACTAGAGCAGTTCTCTTTAAACTGCCTGAGAAGGATGACTTCATTGAGCAATTTCTTTTTAGGAAAAAGCCACTACTATAGTATCACCTTCACTTACTGCATAGATATGTTATCTAGTCACAAAGCACCTTCAAAGCTATAGGAAATTCTGTGTAGCTTCCTTCAGAATGAACAGATTAGCGTGCTGCAAGTAAACATTGCTGTGTAATGCCTGAAGCTTGGGCTTTATAGTTAATATTCGCTGATCCTGTTTCATATCTGCCCATTTCTACCTGGAGCAAACTTAGGAAGACCATTCAGTGTATTGGAGCCTTCAGAATATTGCCTTGTTTGGGGATTTTTTCTTTGTTTGGTCTTTCCTGCACCTACTCCATATTCCCTTCTCTGTCCATTCTTTGTTATCATTCCTCGTGACTTCATCAATGTTCATGACAACTCCACAGCCTGACTTCACAGGCTTGAACGTCCCACTCTGATGCCCTTTTCTCCCTTTGCTCTCATCGTGCTCCATTAGCACAGTCTCAGACAGAGCCATGTTCTTCCTTGTGAACCACCTCTACAAACTTTAATACTAACTGTTTCTTTCTGGAAAAACATCTGCTTTTTCATTTCTGATCTTTTGCTTTCCTTTTCAAAATGCCTGCCCTCTCACTAGTGCTGCTCACTGTTCACAGGACTGTAACATACTTTCCCCGCCCTACCATTCTAATGCCTCCTTCAACAATGGCTCCTCTCTACAGAGCTCCCCTGGTCCTTCTATTGCATCTGCATGGCCAGTTCTCGGTCCTGTTAGTTTCTCTGATTTTTCATCAAGAGCTATTCAACACCAAGATCATTAGGTCAATTATAGAAGTGGTTCTCCAAATGCAAGTTCACATAACCTAAGAATTTGTTGTGAATACTAATCCTTGGACCACATCGTGGATTTCCTGGATTAGAAACTGTGGAGCCAAGACTCAGCCATGTGGTCAGTAGTTCCTCCAGGTGGTGCACTGCACACCCCTGGCCTCAGTGATTCTTGAAAGTCCTTTGATTCATCCTTTAATTAAATGTCTATATTCTTAAATTACCACATATAATACATGTTCCCCAATATCAACCAGTCTAATTAAGACTTTAGTGCATCTCAGGCATCTGCCTTTCTAATGCCGTTCAATTCGGTTAATTCTGAGATAAGAAAGCCTGTGCACTACACTTTGGAAAACATTAAAAAAGCTCTCATGTTCCATTTCTAATGCCACTAACCTCAATCTATCTCTCTTCCCTTTGAAAGAGACATGCCCTTCTTTTTATTGAGCTCATGGGTTTGAAAATTTAATCTCACCCTGTTGTGTCTCTGATAACTCCAGTTCCTCCCCACTTACCTTCCTCCATATGATGAATTACTTTTCATGCTTTAGAATGTAAGCGGATTGTGCTGGATTGACAACTGGTGGTCAACTTGTAACACCTAGCTGAACTGAGTAAGCGACTGCTGGGAGTGGGAGGCCCACATGAGGATTGTTGGCAGCGGCACAAGAGGCAGAACTGGAGAAGAAAAAGGAGGCTGTTGGGAGCCTGTTGGAAGCTGCTGAGAAGCTGTAAGAAGCTGTCAGTTCTTTTGGAGGAGCTCGCCATGCTGGCTTTCCTGATGAACTCAGCTGTTTTCATCCTCCAAGGAGCTGAGGACCTTGTTGGCGCTGAGAATGGCTTTGGTTCACTTTGGGGGAGCTCTGGCCCTCACTTTGAGCATCGCTTCCTGGCTCCAGAGGGGAAGATGTACACTGCTCAGTCTCCTGGAGAAGCTTGTCGCGTTGGCTTTCCTGATGGGAACTCAGCTCTCCTGATCACTGGAGGAGCTTGGGACCTCACTGTCACTGAGGATGGCTGTAGTACTTTTCGGGGGGAGCTCTGGTTCTTATTTTGAGCATCGTTTCCTGGCTCCATTGTAGATCCCGCAGCCTGTCGGCACAGATGCTTCATCCCGCTGGCGCAGACTTTCTAGCTTCCACCATGGATCTTTGCGACTTCCCAGCACAGATCCATGAAACAGACCTGCATGAGACATTGTCATAGGTTCTTGGCCTCCAGCTGGACTTGTGGGAGGCACTGTTATGGGCTCCAGGTCCTCACCTGAACTCATGCAGGAAATTTCCATGGGATCCAGGCCCTCAGTTGGATTTTTTGGTCTATAGCGTGTGGACAGATTTCCTGTACTCTCTTGTATATGATTCTTTGGGTGACTATTATAAATAATCTCATAAAATATGTGTCCTGTATTATATTGTTCCTGTAGGAAAGCAACCACAAACTATGACAGTACCTATGACATCAGCATCCCTCCTGCCTCAGCCTCCCAAGTGCTGGAATTACAGACATGCACCACCATGCCCAGCTTGAGTTCTAATTCCGTTTTGTTCTTTGTCTTTATTAATAAAGTGCTTGAAATAGTGAAGTAACCACACTATTTATACCTCCTCACACTTCCTCACTCCCACCAGCCTCACCACTTCGCTGAAATTATTCTCTTGATATTTCCCAGGGACTTTATAACTGTGAAATCAAGTGTGTTTTTCACTTTATTTCCTGCTCTCTTGCACTCAAGTTTTACCCCAGTCACCACTATTTCTTCTTGAAACTCTCACCCTGTTGGCTCCCTGCGACAACTTGATCACTTGGTTTTTCCTGTGTCTCTCTTCATTTTGGGTTTCAGCTCCTCTGGTTCTCCTGGAGAAGAATTTAGTCTCCTTGTTCTTCTCTTTTCTCTCTGCATACTTTTATGTGCCTACCTGTATCAATCACTTATTTTTCAATTTTATAGTAAAATGTCATTCACATATGACAAAAAATTACTACTTATAAATATGTAATGCACTGAGTTTGGGCATATTCAGAGTTGTACTTGAAACACCATGGGCTGCTTCCAGAATGCTTCCCTCTCTCTGCCTCCAAAGCAACTATATTTCTATTCATGAGTAGTGACTTCCCATGTCCCCTTCCCAGCAGCTTCTGGTAACCACTAATCTACTTTTTGTCTCTCTACATTGGCTTGTTGTGGACATTTCATATAGACAGAATCAACGTGTGGCATTTTGTGTCTGGTTTCTTTCACTTACAGTAATGCTGTCAAGATAGATGCTGCTATGTATTATAGCATATATCAGTATTGCATTCCTTTTTATGACTAAATAATATTTCATTGCATAGTAATACCATATTTTATCCTTTCATTAGTTGATAGAAATTTGGATTGTGTCCACTTTTGGTTATTATGAGTAATACTTCTCTGAAAATTCATTTATGAGACTTTGCATGGGTATATTTTTAGTTCTTTTGTACATATGCACAAGAATTCAGTTGTTAAGTCATATGTAAACTCATTGTTTAACATCTATGGCACTGCCAAACCATGTTCCAAGTCTCCTGCACCATTTTACATTCATTCCAATTATATTTGAGGATTCTGGTTTCTGCATACTTAACCAACACTTGCTATTCTTCATCTTTTTTATTTAATTATAAACACTCTTGTGGGTGTGACATGGCATTGCATGAGTTTGATTTGCATTTCCCTAATGACTAATGATACTGATCATCTTTTCGTGTGCCCATGCAACATGTGTATATCTTCTTTGGAAAAAGTGTATTCTAATGTTTTGCTCATTGAGAACTATGTTGAGGGCTGGGGTATAGCTCAATGGCACAGTGCACGCCTAGAAAGCACGAGGTCCTGAATTAGATTTCTGGTAACAAAAACAAAAAAACTTTCTAAAATGTGTTGTTTTACTTCTTACTATTGAGTTGTAGGTGTTCTTTGTATATTCTGATACTCCCTCTCAGATATATGATTAGCAAGTATATTCTCTCATTCTATGAATTGTTTCTTTACTTTCTTTATAGTGTATTTTGAGCCTAGGTGTTTGAAATTTTGATGAAGTCGGAGTTATCTAGCTTTTCTTTTGATGCTCTTGCATTGGTGTCACATCTAAAATTCTATTGCCAATGGAAAGTCACTCAGATTTAATTCTTTATTTACTTCTAAATGTTTGGTAGCTTTAGCTTGCATTTAGGTCATGCCATGTAAATTTTTTTGTCATTGTCAGAAACAGGACAGTTTAAATAACTGTCAGGTTATGGTAACTCTCAAAATCAAGGTCTGCCTTTTCCCCAGGGTTTTTTGCTGCTACTGCTTGTGATAACCATTATTATTTGTTTGCTTGGTGACTGTTATGAACTGATTCTGTAAAGCATGTATTCTTTGGCAGTTATGGTCATAAGAGTCTCTAATATGTTATCTTTGTGATCAGATAATGTTTAAACTAAGATTTCCTTACCATCCAGGAACCTAGTCTTCTCATCTTTGCAAAGAAGCTCTGTGTGTGTTTTGGGACATGACCTCAACATTCATCCAGGAAGCATACAAAGGTATCACAGCCTTCATTTCTCACTTGTGCAGAACCTCAGTGTCAGCTCCAGATGACCCCTTAGAGTCTTTTCAGCTTTTTCCTGGGCATCAGTACAACCTTGGGAATTCTTGTAGTGCCTGTACAAGTATATGAGCTTTTAAGTTCCCAGATGCTCCTCTGAGCATCTCATTCTCTAACTAGTGCTTTTATATTTTTTCGGTCAGACTCTTGTTGTCCCCAATTGTTACCACTACCTGAGGCAGCTACATTGTTTAACAATTGCTGCTTATTATTTTCACAAATTTCTGCAGGGATTTGTCTGCACTGTCTTCACTGAATCGAGTCTGGGCTAGGTCAAATAAAGACAAGCCCTGAGAACAGGAGTTTCAGGGGCCCTGCCAGATAGATCAACTGGTATTTCTTGGAAAGTGGCATTTTTAAGGGACTCAAAAATTTCTCCTTTCATTGCTTGCTAGGTTATTGGGGGTGGGACTAGGAAAAGTTAAGTGCCCAAAAGCTTACTCTTGATGAGATTTAGTAATTTTTCATTAATAAATATTCTTCAGATTGTCACAAATTTTGATGAATTTCCAGAGTCCTGAAATCATTGATTTGAACCATTTCAGATGCTCTCATTGTTTTTATAGGAAACTTGCTTTGCGGAGACCCTTTCTCTGCCTTTCCCGCTGGCACCACCAGTGTGAGTCTAATATTGATTGCTACATCTGTGTTCCCATTTCACATGATCTTTGCATGAATTTCCCTGGTAAGCACTTCAAATTTAATGTAGAACTAAAATTAAATTTTAAGTAGAACTACTAGTGTCTTTCCATCAATTTTCTCCTTCGTACAATGTCCCTTAAAGGCTTCACTTTAAGACTGGAAAAACTAAGCTGGTAAAGCAGATGGGGGAGCCATCGGAATGGTAGCAGAATCTAATTAGAATTATC
>PVLD010016543.1:0-44657 GCA_004027595.1 Dinomys branickii | reverse complement strand
TCTGACTAAATTTGCATGTCTGTATATGGGTCCATACATCTACAATTCGAAGATATCAATGGATAAAGCAACAACTACTGTTGAGACCATATCACCTTGTCTATAGATTAGTTGTGATTGTACTATTTTCTATGATAATGGGTGTCTGTTTGTCAATATGTTTTTGTACTTTTATGTTTCTAAAATAATAAAAAAAAAAGAGGCAATCAGAAGTTGGGTATGGTGGCACACACCTGTGATCCCAGCACCCTGCTGGAAAGGTGAAGCAGGAAGATCACAAGTTCAAGCCCAACATGGTAAACTTAGACCATGCCAGAGGGAGAGAGAGAAAGAAAGAAAGAAAGAAAGAAAGAAAGAAAGAAAGAAAGAAAGAAAGAAAGAAAGAAAGAAAGAAGGAAGGAAAGAGAGAGAGAGAGAGGGAAGGAGGGAGGAAGGAAGGAAGGAAGATGGGCTAGTGACATACCTTGCCTCTTTTTTCAATCCCCAACAGTGAAAAGAAAAAGACAAACAGAGGCAGGGAAAGATGCATTCTTGATGACAAACTCCCTCAGGTTTGGTGAGTAGTAGTAAGAGCTGGAAATTATGGGAGAAGGAAAAGGAGAAGGATATGATTTTTAGGAAGAAGTCACCTTTTTTATGACTATTCATAGAAATTGCTTTCTGCCCAATGTTTTCATTTTTTCTTCAGATTCTAAACAAAATGGGTACTGTCAAACATGTCCTAGAACTACCTAAACACTCTCAGGTCCAGGGTAAATCCAAACATTGACTAGAAAGACAGTACAATTTCAGTCTGCACACTGCTCTGAGCAAATTCTGTCAAATGTTAGCTAATGACTTGTAGCAATTCACCAGTCATTTTTTAAGTCTTTATAAACACATGTTGAGACATGACAGTTTAAATGTGAAGATTGCCAACATTTGGCATGCTGTCCTTGACCAAGCTGGTAGCATGCACATCCTTGAAATATTCATTTAGCTATCCCAGTATTGGGCCCTTAAACCTTGTCACATTGTCACATACTGCAAAGGTCATGTCTGGAAGAACAGCTCCAGTTTGAGATGATTAGTAAAACAGTTGAAATCTGAGCTCTTTTAAAACAATTATAAACATCACTATGCTTATTCTGTACTTTGTCAGAAATTGTGTTAACCAACATGCCGCTGGATAGCTGTTCTGCCTTACCACAGAAATTTGACTGTTATTTATATGATAGCTATTAAATTAAAGTATCCACATAAACATTTAGATGACTACAATGTTTGTGTAAAAGTAGGTGCTTCCACAGTGTTCAAAAGCTTTGCTCTATGATGTAGCCATTTGAAATTTATTTTCTACATCTCATTGTTTTGGAAGCACACTACTGTATCTCTGTTAGTACAATGTTAAGTGTGGGTCATTTTCTCAATTTTATTTTATTGGTTTCATTTCAGCAAATACCTATAGAGTATGCTTTGTGGACAGCACTGTTCTAGGTCTAAAAGATAAAGCATGAGCTACACATTCTAAATTCCCGACCTCATTGTGCTTTGATTTATTGGGGCATTTGCAGATGGGGAGAGGGAAGATTTGTTATAATGACACATTTTTATGGCACTAAATGTTACGATCATACAAAGAGGCAGTCAGACCGTGGAGTATCTAGTGGAACAAGCATTCTGTAGAGTGTTAGGAAAGTCTTCTCCGAGTTGATATTCTTTGATCTAAAATCTAAACAGTGACATGAAAGCAGTCATACTAATATTTGGTGGTCAGAGGACTCTAGACTGAGGGAACAACATGTACAAAGACCTTGAGGCACGATGGAAAACAATACATTCGAGGAACAGAAAAGAGGCTGGTGTGGCCAGAGTATATTAAGTGAGAGAAAGGGAGATGAGGTCAGCAGGAGATTAATCGTTCCCTAATACCCTTGCAAAATGGAATAATAATATCTCTGTCCACATGTGGAGGACAGAACTGGGGAGTCAAAGAAGGAAACAGGAAAACAACTGAGAATAGATGCGTTAGTCTGAGCTAAAGCTAACTGAAGCTGATGGTATCGGCGATGATGAGAACAGGTTGGATGGGAGCGTGTGTTGATAGCTCCACGGCACTTTCTATAGGACTAAAGGAAGGGTACATCAAAAAGGAAAAAATAAAGATGATGATTTGGGGGTTTTGTTTGAGCTTCTTACATGGTAGTGCCACTTAATGAACTAAAGAAACACTAAGAAGAAAACAAATTTGGGAGATAAAATTAAGAGTCTGGTTTAAAACATACTCTATTTGAAGCAGTTTTCTGTACATCCTAAAAGAGCAATCTCATGAGCAGTCATAACTGTATCTGTGTAGCTAAGGACAGGAGCAGGTGTAGATCTGAAAATCATGGGGACAGGGAAGAAGGTGTATGTGTGAGGGTCAGTAGACCAAGCATTCTTGCAGTGTCAGCCAATAAAATCAAATTGAGAAAGTGGCCCACAATTTAACATTGTACCAACAGAGATACAGTAGTGTGTCAAAGGGGAGTTGGAGTGGGAATGTCAGAGAGTTGGAGGGTAGAAGCAGAACTCAGAGGATGGGATGACTGAGCAGTTGTGTTTGTTACTGGTAAAAATGATGCCTATGTTAGGACTGTGACAGGGAGACACTGCAGTGGAAGGTGGAGAGTATCATGTTAGGGAGTTGTGCGGATCCTCCTTGGGAATGATAATGTTGTGTAGAATTACTGTGGGAACAGAGGAGGAGACCAAGGCAGAGATTAACATGTTACAGCCACCATGACCGAGAAGCAAGGACATAGGTGTTATTAGATGACAGCAACCTGGAAGGATGGTAGGCACCAAGGTTTGAGTTTGAAATGGTCTGGGAGAAAAGATAGTTTGGAAGTAGGGAAGTGGCATAATCAGGGAATATTCTACTACTATGCACAAGATATGGGCAAAGGAGTGTTACTAAGAAACAGCATTTTCAGAGGAAATCCTTGTTACAATTGGAGCATGAAAGTCCTCTGAGAAACTTGTCTCTGGGTCTGGTACAAGTGTTTCTGATCAGGAGATCTGGGGTCTGACCTGAGAATTTGCATTTCTGACAACTTCCCAGGTGAGACTGATGCTGCTAGTCCACAGAGCAGCTCTGAGGAAGTGACGCAGAGCACAGAGTCTCAGAGAAGAGGTGATGGCTGGGGAGATGGCTGATAGCTGGATGGCAGAGGGTGGTGGCTTGAAGAACAGGGAGGGGGCTAGGTTATGGGATGGAGTGCAGAGAACCCAGAGGTGCGAAGTGTGCTGAGATTAGTCCTCCTGGCCTCTTGAAAGAATATAACCAGTGAAAGCCTGGTATTTCCAGTTACAAGCAGCTCTTACTTTCACCACCTGGAAAGGCCCCCGGTCCTGGAGGATGAAGGGACTCCACAGTGCTATCTCTGCCTCCAGGGCAGTTTCCCAGGAGCACAGGTTGGGAAGAAGTAGAAGATTTGACCTTCAAGGCATTGTCTCTCCCTGAAGGGCTGCCTGAAGAGGGAAGCCTGGTTAGAAATTGCCAGACAGCTAAGGACATGCAGATCCAGGTATTGGCTAACCTTGCATTTGGAGTGGCTTAAAAACAAGTTAGGTCAAAAGATAATGAACGCCTGTTTTCCATAATTAATAGTGGTGGACACTGCTGTGGAATGGCAGGCTTTGCTCATTAGTATCCTGGATGGGCATGAAGGAAGGAGCATGACTCATTAGGACTCTTTCCATTGCCAATTATTTGGAGTGATTATTTTCAGACCCAGATAGAATTTCTGGTTGTTGAAGCTGTTGTACCCTCCATTTCTTCGGTGTTGAAGCCCTATAATCTGGACTCTCTTGCACACCCACTGCCCTTCTTTCTCAATGAGTTCAGTTGTTTTTTGCTTTATTTCGAGGAAAAGCTTCTCTTTTTGGTGGCAGTTAACGGCCCCAGCCTTACATCTTTCCACTGAGAAAACCCAATGGAAAGAACCTTCTCTTTCCCAACAGTCCTCCATAAATTGCAATGATGCACCCATCCGTATACCAATCACTGTAGTCAATGAGACACACATTCCCATTTGACATGGCTTGTCATGTATCCTAGAAAAAGGAGGGCATACGTGGAGGTTTTCCATCTGACTCATCTGAGCCAATAAAGTGAAAGCATAGAAAACTGGTTTGCTAAAATTGTGTGTCATGACAAAAAAGTAGCTACAATCACTTGTTGAACAATAATGTTCATAAGTCATGGCACAAAGTGTTTTATGTGCAATATATAACTTAATTTCCACTAAGCCTAGTGAGGACATTACTATCATTCTTTTTTTGCTGAAGCACAGAGAAGTTAAATCATTCCTTGGGCTGTGTGACTACGAGTGACAGGTAGGACCTAGAGGAAATAATGAGCAAGGAGCAAGGGCAGAGTGCACTGTGGGGACAGGATGTGGGGAAGGGGTTCTGCTGGGAGAGCCCTGTGACAGTCACCGGGTGAGGCCGGAGAGTAGCAGGTGAACAAGGCTGAGGCCCATTCTCAGTGTCATTGTGGGAGTGCAGACCATGGCCAGCAGTGACAGAAAGCAAGTCCTTCTGGGATGGGAATAGAGTGTCAGACAAAAATCCCTCCCAACTCAGACTTTATATAAACGATGATGGAGTTAATGTGGCCTTGCTGAGCTCAGCTATTATCGTCATGATCCTTCACTCCCTCCCCAAACAAGTTAAAACTGAAGAGGCACAAATGTGAAGGAGAGAGAATTTGAATCACATGTCCTATTCGTACCTCACTGACAAGTCTATGGAAGCAATCACACATTTCCCATCTACTGTTCAATTTCACTCCATGAATCTGGATTGTTTTGTTACAGACCCACCCATTTCCCTCATGGGGCAAAATTATGTATAATTGTGCTGAATTTGACGAGGAAACATGTGATTTTGATTCCAGCCTCAGTCACAAGAAGGTTCATTTTGTTAGCTCGTGCAACACTTTTATGAAGGTTGTGACAGGAGGAATTGACAGGGAAATTTCTGCAGTCATGAAGCGCACAGAACCACACACTGTTTCCTTTGCTCCTGTCCAGATGGAAACCCTGTGGTGAAAGATACCCCAGGATCATAGTGTGCTGGGAGAGATTAGGGCTGATGTGATGGATTCCCAGCTGCCCTTGAGAGGAGCCCCTCCTTTCCCTCTGTGTAGGCTTCTCCTTATTTGATGTCAATTGATCATAAGAGCTGCAATAAAATCCACTTCACCTTAATAAAAATGAACCAGAGAGACTCATTCTGTGTATTCCAGCACCATTTGCACAAATGCTGATTATTGATCTGAAAACAGGATACACTTTAGTCTGGTCATATTTAGCTTCGTTTTCCCCCTTCAGGTTTCAGGAGCAGCCACTGTTGCCTACTCCGGAATTGTCCTAGCAGAACGATATGAGAATGGACAGGCTAGAAAATCTCTCCCGGGTTGACAATTCATCATAATGAAACTTGCAGGGACCTAAGTGTGTTCACTGAACAGTTAACAATTCATGCTTTTCTCCCCAGTATATCATATGCATCTCGCTGACCAGCTCTCATTGTTCAGTTCAACGTCTTCGGTATGGCTGCTAAGTAAGGTATTGAACAATTGATTTTGCATAACTGTAGAACCAAAGCTGATTTTGCTGTCATCAAGAAAGGGAAGATGACAGTGGTTGCAGTTGGGTACCAAGGACCCCGATAGAACTGTTAAGGAAGCCAAAACTCAAAAGCATCTAATTCATCTTCCACTTGAGCTGTTTTGCCAGTTCCTCATTGTCAAGTGAGAAGTGGGTATCTTGGGAATGACAACAAAATGACATCAGGGCCACGGCAGCCCTTGCTTTCATTCTACGATTTCCATCCTCTTCAAATCACAAAGTTTACTGGCTGACGAGGTCATTTTGCCAAGGGCACAGAGCTTAGAGCTGTTCCAAGGTAGGTATATCAAGCTGTGTGTTCTGCCTCTTATTTTATTGTGGAAAATAAACCCTGTAATATTCCATTCTATTCAATAGGAGTTTATTGAGTGTCTGTGTGCTTCAAGAGCTTTGTTAGGGCTGTGGGTTGATGTGATTTGTATACACCTTGTTTCTGTTTGTGATTCAAAGTACCAGTAGGATGTTTCCTGGAGTAAGAATTTTACTGTCAGCTAGATTCCTGCTCCACTCCATGACTGTCATAGTGTGCTATTGGGTCGTCTATGCTCTCATGCAAACACTGGACTGAGGGAAGCAACTGAATGGTTGAAATTCCAAGAGCCATAGCCTTCAAATTGAGGAGGTATTACTGGGCTCTGCAGAGGTGGGCCGGCCATCACTCTACACTTGTTTTTTGGAGGATGGGTATAGCTCACTGATACAAGCACTTAGTATGTACAATGCCCTGGGTTTCATCTGCAGCACCACAGAGAGAGAGAGAGAGAGAGAGAGAGAGAGAGAGAGAGAGAGAGGAAAGAAAAATATTGAGGTGTAAAATCTGAGTTGGTAATGCATTGGTAATGTTTGGTGATGGTGGTTATTCTTGGTTGCGAATTTCAGTGAAGGAAGAAACGCCTAGGCAATCAGTGAACACACTTCTGTGTGTATCTGGGAGGTATTTTGAAAGACAGTTGACATGTGGGGAGCAAACTGAGAGGGGGACCCGCCCTGAACATAAGTGGCACCAGCCAGGGGGCTCGGAGCTACAAGGAAGGTGCTGAAGCCTGCTAGCCCAGGTTCTTCTTCTCAGTTTCCCGGCTGTCATGACACAACTTGCCTCTTCCACAGCTTTCTGCCTCTCCACAGGCCTAAAAACCATGGTACTGGCTAACCATGGACTGCAACCTTCAAAGCCATGAGGCTAAAACAAACTTTTCCTTCTTTATTATTGTAAGATTTTTTTCCTTGTGATAGAAAGCTAAGACACAATGCAACTGAAGAACACTTAGACATTAAACAGAAAAAAAGAGACGTGTTCATAATTGTCTAAACATAACCATTGTACTATTTTGTTACTTTTTATGCTCTGTACATATGAATTTGTCACACACACACACAAACACACAAAGGCACACAACATACACAATTACACTTATAGAAGTATACTATTTTTATAGGCTATATTTTTTTTCTGACTAGAAATATATCATGAGTATGTGGTTATCTGTTTTGCATCCAGTGTGTCCCTGGGACTTTTCCAAGAATAGTAAATTGTGAACCAAGAGGCAAATTCCAGATTTTATTGAGGTGCTTGTGTTATTGGGGGGCAAAGAGAATGGAAAATAAAGACACAAACAGATGTCATAGATGGAACTGAGAAATGCTTTTATTTGGATGGGTGGAGGGGCGGGCTTCTGTCAGAAAATGAATTCAGTGCGGAGATGAGTGACAGAATAAACCAGCCTTGGGAAGATTTGAGGAAGAGCTTGCCTGGCAGAGAGGTACCAGCTAATGCGAACACTGAAGGAGAGATGAGCTTGGTGGGCTGCAGGAACAGAGACACCTAGGCATGGATGGAGCCGGGGAGGACAGTGTGGGATGAGGGAACAGGGAAGATACCGCTGAAGAGCTCATCGCAGTGGTCCCTGGGAAAGACGGTAATAACTTGAACCACAGCGTTCAACCCTTTACCCTAGAAAAGGTTTATTCATATTATCTAGGGGTATTAACTTACTCTGAAGGTACCTAATGTGTGAGAACAACGTGGCCACAGGCTCTTGCGAAGAAGAGAACCCATATGAACTTTGGATATATACATTTTTAAAATCAGAAATGCGGTAACTCCATTAGCCCCTAGCAAGGTTGACATTGGAAAGGAAGAGTGAGAGATGAAAAATCAATGTGAAGAAAAAATAAGGTAGGAAAAGAGAAGGGAGAGGGAAAAATAAAAAACAGATATAAAATAATATGTAGTATATGTGAATGCCATTTAAAATTTCTACTCAGTGTCTCCCATAACAAAAATAATTTATATCCTAGAGCATGGTATCATTAGTAAAAATCATCTAATTATTAGGAATTTGTGAAAAAGTACAAGATCCAGTGTTATATTCATGGACACGAGGGTTATTTTGTCTGAACTATGCTGGAACCTTATTAAAATATGAAAATAAGCAGCACAGGATCTCAGGCAGGAGAAGTTACACAGAATAATAAGATGTCATCTCCAAATCACTTTCTGGGTAATTACCTAGGAAGGGTTGGGTCCAGCCTCTCTTATATGCACTTACCTCTTAATTGAAGCAAATTATAAGTAGAAAATTTGACTTTCATGCCATCTTATAGTTTATTTTTACATCCTTCGTTCTGATTACTCCCTTTATGTATCCTCATATTCTTGGCTAGTCTCCCTCTCTGCATTGATGAGACAGAGGGGAAATAAATATATACTGGAGAGCTTCAGAAACTAAGTGACTGCCTTTTCACTCAGACAATTGTCTTCTAGGTGGGAAATATATGGAAATCTTGTTTTGCCCCAAATATCTAGGCAGTAACTGAATGTATTTATGGAATAAATTCTGAATGTTAAGAGAGAGTAGGAGTTGTAGAAATATAGATACAACTTGAATACTGGGTCTGACAACCGCCCTGTTACCTTATCAGTTCATGCAGGTGCCTCATGTTGTCGTCTTCAAGATGGAGGTGGGGTTGCCAATCTTGCAGAACTCTTATAAATATATCATCATTGTGAAAAGTGCCTTGCATCCAACAAACATTCATTTTTTTCTCTCCATTGCTTTTTATTGATTGGTCTACACAATCAGTCTCACACTTTACCCTTGAAACCTATTTCTGTGCAGACATAGCTACATGTGTGGAGGCCAAAATGCTTCCTAGCTTCTCTCTCTGTTGTTACCTGTCCACATGTCCATGAAATCCTGCTGTCACTGTGTGGATGAAGTTCTGTAATTTCATGCCATGAGCACCTTGGCCAGTTTGGATCTGTCACCCGGTTAAGGGTCATGTAGTATGTAAATAATGACATCTCTTAAAATATTTTTAATCCTTCATCTTGATGGATGCATCTGGGCTTCACATTTGTCCTTTGAGAAAGGTGAGGGAAACTAATAGCTCCTCCAGGTGACAGGTAATTACACACCAAGAGCTACATTAGCACCAGGTACTATGCTGAGACATCTTGCTAAAGTAGATGTGCAAAATCTCACCCTTCAGCTTCATTTTGCTAAGAGAAGATAGTGCATTTTTAATTACAATTAAATACTGCATCATCAAGGAAACAGAAAGCTCTTACTGACTCAGCCAGTTTCAAAATTGCCTAGAAATGGAGTCAGGAGATGTTGTAGATTACCCACCAAGTTTCTAGAAGCCATTGGCTAATTTTTGGAGTTCTGAAAAAATAGATTCTGAAAGATTTTGTCAGCTTTTCTTGCTGTTGTTGTTTTTAGGAAAGGGTGGAATTTGAATTTTCTCAATCTGTTTTTGCTGAGGTCAATCCTCTAATTGATTTTTCTCTTGATAAAGGGTTACATTTTCCCAGTTCTTTGTAAACCTCATGATTTTTTATTAGAACTAGACATTTTGAATTTTATGTCATGTGATGGATTTTGCTATATTTTCTTAAATATTGTTGACTTTGTTCTGGGATATAGTAAAATTACTTGGCATTAAGTTTTAAGTTTTGTGACTTTAGGTCCAGTGCAGTCTTTAATTAGGGTAACTGTCGTACTGAGTACCCAATGCCCTATCTCTTGGTGCCCCCTAATCTGGTTGGAACATAACTATCCCTGGTCTTCTACTCTTTTCTAGTGCTGATTTAGAACAAATTTTCTCCATGTATTTGTGTTTTTGTACTCAGAGACTTGAGGAATCCTCTGTAGATCCTTGAAGCTGTATCTTTGTGTAGCTCTCTGGTCTCTGCTGTTCCATTCCACAAATTCTTGCCATTTGAATTATGAAGTATGTCTCTGAATTCTAAAGTATATATCCCTTAACTCAGCAAAACTGGTGAGGTATTTGCTTCTCCTTCTTTAAACTGAAGCCTGAAAATGCCTCCCAAGAAAATACTAGGAAAATCATGAAATATTAAAAAAAAAAAAAACACCCTTTTAGCCAGAAGTAACCTGCACTGACAATTGGTCAATGATTGAAAACCAAGGTTTTATGTATTCTGTATTCTGTCTGGTTTTCCAGTTGTGTGAAGTGAGTTTGCTAGTCTAATCTCTGATACTCCATCATGGCTTCACCGCACCTTCATTAACATAGATGGAGACAGCCCTGGTTTTACTGATTCTTTGGCCCACATTTTTTCTATTATCTCATGCCTTCCTTCTGCTTGGATCTATTTTAATTTTGCTGAAGTATATTCTGTCAGAAGTGCTTGTGGAGAGGTATGCTTTCCAAATCTTTGCATGTCTAAAACTATCCCATCTTGCCTCCCTTCACTGCCTTGGCAAACAAATCTATGTTCAAAATAGATACACCTTGAAAATATCACTCTATTGTTCTCAGGAATCTAGTGTTTCCCCTAAGATTTCTAATAGCAGTTTGCTGACAGCCTGTCTTTACCTCTTTAGGAGCATTGAGAATTTTCTGTTTTTCTTGGAACCCAGAAGGACATGTGGTCTATGAACCAAAGCACAATTGTTTTGATGGGAGCAGGGTGGAGAAATATATTTTTAAAAACTAGCATTATGGGAAAAAGAACTGTGGAGAACAGTTTTTCCCTGCTACATGGATCTTTTGAATTCTTGCTTACACATATGTTTTCTCTGCTGCCTTAGGCCTGCCCTAGTCCTTGTTATTCCCACTTCCACCTTCTTTATTATTTTGAATTTCTTTATCCAACCTGATAAAACCCCTTCCCTACTTTTGTAGGTCATCAAGGCTTTGGAACTAAGCCTAGGTCACTTGTTTGGTAAATACTCATTTCTATTGTACTTAGAAACATAGGCAAATGTTTTATTCTCCTTATAAAAAGAGCTGTCAGACAGTTAACTATAACTTAAAGGTTTTCACAGCTCAGTATACAAATGTTCTGAAATTAGATATCAACTTTGCAGCTAGGTCTGAAAGAAAAATGTTTCAGGTAGAAATCCCAGGTCTAAAATGTGAATGACATATACTTACTGGCAAATGTTATAGCCTATAAAAATTAATTTGAGGCTTAAATAGACACAAAAGAATGATATTAGAGGGTGATAATATATCAAAGAGAGCATTATAATGCCCATTTTCATTTTGTTAATCGTTCTCAAATTATGTAGTGTCATCAAAACTACAGCCTTCCTTCAGTAGGCCACAGCTGTTGAGTAAGAGCAGTTTAAATGACTTTGTGTGTGTGTGTGTGTGTGTGCGCGTGTGTGAACCTTGTCTGTCTGCTGTGGTACAGTGTAAGGAGTGGCTATTCCTTTCCTAAATATTTTCCAGAAAAGAAAATAAAAGTTAGAGATAATCTGGGATGGAAGCTCTTTTTAGGAATCTTGTTTCTGAAATGTAAGCTTCCGCATCATTCCACTATAGTGCATTCCTACAGATGTTTGATCTGACACATGGGTGAGAAAAGGATAAGCCATCTTCTCTGAGAAATTTAGCTTTGTGTACAATGAGTCATTCAGGTAAATGCTTTGATCCATGGTATTGGTTGCTGTCCCTCCCTATGGGTTACAGCATACATAATTTTGAGTACCAAGAGCCACTAGCACTGAAAAGAGTTTATTAGGGATTCTGTTTTCTCAGAGGTTCTGAACAAGTCACAGAATTCAACTGTACTTTCAAGGAGGTAAAAAGTAAAAAAAATACAAAAGAATATTGGGAAAGTAAAATAGAATATAACAGAAGAATATATATCTAGGGATTAAATTTAGAAAACAGATAAAATTGCCTCTACACTTCTGGTGCATAAAACATAGCTTCTCTTAGTTTCTCCTAGCTGGTAAATGTGTTGGTGTCTGGGTTTCATCAGCAGGTATGTGTTTAGGGTGTTTTGGGTGGGCCTAGGCTACAGGGAGTCAATGCTGCCAGAATGCGGGGTGTACACAGCTGCCATTGGATCAAAGAAGTCCCAGGGGCTGGGCTTACTCAGTGCACTGACCTGTCAACTCTGGTCTTGGTTGCTTCGTATCCAAACTGCTGTGTTGTCGGTTGTGTCCAGCGGGGGGAGAAACTTTGGATAGGTCAGATCCAGGGAAATTTTATTTATAAAAACGGGACAAAAACAGGGTCAAGAACTTCTACCTTGGGAGAAAGAATTTAGGATAGCAGAGATGATTAGTTCCACATATGACAGCTGGGTACATTTAAATTGTCACTTTTCAACAGTGCCAATTTTTAATCAATTGTAAACCACTACAGACCTCCCAAAAGCAATATGGCAACACAAAACAAGAAATGTAGAGCTGTGCCTCACCCTTAACCCAGGGATGTTGCCCCAGAGAATGTATTCTAAGTAATACATAAGTAATTCCACAGAAGTAGAAAATCTATATGCAGGAAAATATTCATTATAACAGCTTTATAATAAAGACTACAAAAACTCCTCTCTGGGAAACAAAATATGTATAAAGCAGTTGTGAAATTGTTTAGTGAATTATGAAACATTTAGTCTATGGAGTATTATTCAGTCATTAAAATTATAATTATGAAGACCATGCAAGATAAGGAAAAATGTTTATACTCTGATGTTAAAGGAAACAGTGGAATTGAGCTATTATGTACATTATGATTGTGTCTGGTTAAGAATGTGCACGTGAGTGGGAAGAAAATGTGGCAAGCTATATATAGTTTTGTGAGTTTGAAAAGCTTGTGGATGATTTTTCTTCTTTCACACAATTGTGTTTAGTAAATGTTAAATACATTTTTAATAAAATGCAGTGGAAATCACTGAACAAGGGAGATAAAAACAGTAAAGAATAAGGTAAAGAGGATATATGTGGAAATGCAATGTGATGTTTGTGGAAATTTTATTGCTTTGGCTTGGTTTTGAGATCATTATATGTGTAATATAAATTACCTTTTATCATTAAAATGGTTACATGGGTTATGTGACTCCGATGGAGGTATTTCAAGCCTGAGGACTAACTTACCACTTTTTTAAACATCACCATCAACTACAGAGATGGAGTGTCCAAGCCACCAACTCACTGGGTAGCACAGAATCGATGTCTCTTTATTCCCATCCTGTGGCTCCCAACCATGTCCATGCCCACAAAAACTTCCTTCCATATGTTTAATGTGCACAGTTCAATACATAATATATATGAATTCTTATGTCTGAATGCATGTGTTTGTGTATGCGTTCACCTTTCCAAATGGATGGAATTTTACACATAGAGAATAGTGTATAAAACGAATCAACATGGTTCAATAGAACAGTTACCACGTGAAGCCTTGCATAGCTACCATCTAGCCTGAAAACTGGAGAACTGTCTACACCTTAGAAGCTCTCAGTCATGGTCCTTGCTCTTCCACTAGTAGCAGTCAAGACTATGGATTACTACCTGAGTTTGGGGGCGCTAATCCCTCCCTAGTTTTGTCTGCTGTTCCTCATGAGTCCTTTGTACATGGAATTACACTAATCATTATTCTTAGTTTATGGCACTCCATCATAATTGTTCTACACACAGTCCTCTATTTTCGCCTAATTTTATAATGATGTGATAAAAATTATGAATTCACTGCCTAACCCAAAAACCCAGTCATTGTCACTAACTTACAGCTTCCTCTATACCCCTCAGTTACCCTATTCCACTGCCTGCTCTAAAGGAGTAATCCTGAGTTGTGTATTGTTCTTTCCTCCTGCTTTTTAGAAATAGTTTTACCAACTATGTACATGTTTCTTTAGGCAATATATGTTTAATTTTGTCTGGCTTGAATTTACATGGATGCAATTATACCACATGGATTCCTTAGCAACTTGATTTGTTTCCCTGAAATTATGTTTTTAAGCTTCAGTCGTATTGATGTGTATATCTATAGTTTGTTTACTCTCACCTCTAAGTAGTACTTGATTATAAATATACAACTTATTTATTCAATTTCATATTGATTGGCATTTGTGTATCTAGTTTTGAGAATAATGAGCAATGATGTGTTGAAGAATTTTCAACATGTGTCTGAATACACAAATATAGGAGTTTCCTAGGTTACACTCTGGAGGAAGAGCAAGTACACATTTTAGCAGGGCTTGGAAATAAATATTTAAACGAAGTTGAGACCAAACAAATGCCATCAGAATATAATCAATTCTGTTATAAAATCTGAAGCTTATATAACAATGCCGTTACCATAGTCAACCTAAAGTTTAATTACTCACACTTTACACATTTGGAAGGGCATACACTTCTAAATGCTATTGCTTAATATTAACTCTGTTGGTGACACTGTTGTCACAATATTGCATTTTTACAATGGACAGTGACTTTGAATTGGGTGCCATTTCCCCGCTCCGTTGGTACCCTAGGGAATATATTATATTGTCTGTGGGGAGCATAGTGCCACTTGTTATCGTGCTTTCTTGATAATGGTAATGGGCTACTGTAAAGACAAAGCCTCCTTCAATTCTTGGTCTCAAAAAATTGGTCTAGTGATGGTGCCATTTCGCTGCAACAAACTAAAGTTTGGGTCTTGCCTGAAGAAAATTACGTTTGTTTTCAGAAATAGTCTTAAGGCTGACATCCTCCTCACTTGTATACTTTAAATCTCTAATATTTTGCCTTTATTTTTTCTACACCAACCAAATTGGATTTAGAAATTTAAACTTTGGGCTTAGAAATGAGGAAATGCAACAGCATGATTAGCATTCAGCATGAAGAAGAAGTTATACAGAAATTTTCAGTTACATCTCAGCTTTCATTCCAGGCACAATAGTTTCAGATTCTTTACTGGAGTGGAATGATGAGAGAACTGTTTTTCAGCAGGTGTCAGGTGAGAAACACTTGCTCTCACAAGACACATAGTTTGGTTGCTTCTGCAATAGCTTCTCAGAATAAATTATTTCATTGTGTTATTAGCATATCCTGCTTTATTGACATTCTTTCCTGCAATGTGCGATGGTAAAGCTTTTGTTGTTATTTCTTTCACTGACATACAGCAACTACTTTCCTGATATTTTGAAAAAAAATCTTGTGATGTCAGGCATGGTGGTGAATGTCTGTCATCCCCAGCACTCTGGAAGGCTGAGGCAGGAGGGTTGCAATTCCCGCACCCTGGGAGCCTGGGCAGTTTAGTGATTAAATGAGGCCACACCTCAAAATAAACAAAAATAAAAATGGGCTGGGAGATTAGCTCAGTGCATAGGTCCTGGTTCAATCTCTAGTATTGAAAACAACAAAACACAAACAAAATAAAACAAAATGCTGTCTTTCATCGTGACAATTCAAATCTGTCTCAAAATCTCTTTCATGTAATAGAGATCAATTTTGGTGACAGAATAATAGAAGTGGTTCAGTATCATTGTTTATGTCCAGTAATTCTGTAACATCACATTTGAAAGCTAAACATACCTCTATAGGACAGGAACAAAATGTCACCCATGCATACTTTCTAAACAAGTCCTGGTTTTAGCTGTACAGTTTCATCATTAATGACAGTTACATGACACTCTTGTCAAGTAGTTTTTCCTGGAATAAAGCACTGTAACACTGTATCAAACAATTATGAAAAACACATTTGCTGTGGCTTGGATTTTAAATGTTCCCAAAACTCATGTGCTAAATATTGGGTGCAAGCGTAGGCTCTTGTGAGGAGATTGGCCCATGAAGGGTCTCACTTCATCAGTGGATTAATCAACAGTGACGGTGAATCTTTTCAATCCTTGAATGATACATGGAGCCTGCTGCAGCATGCATGCTATAGGGTCACCGCCCCTGGATTAATGCATTGATAGATTCACAATTTGATGGCCTTCTTGAAAGATGATAGAAACTTGGAAGAAGGTAGGGCTTAGTGGAAGATAGTGGGTCATGGGAGTATGATCTTTGTGATTGTCTCATCCCTGGCTCCTTCCTCTGTGGCACTTTTGTCTGTCTCTGATTTCTATTGTCATGAAGTGAGAGGCCCTGCTCTACCATTCCATGCCACCATAATTTTGAACCTCACTATAGGCCCATAACAGTGGAGACAGTTCACTATGGCTGAAATCTTTGAAACCATTGTAAGGGCAAAAATTGGGCTGAATTCCACAGGAGATGAAAGACTCTACTTAGAACAAACAAAGTTTATTAATTTTAGACTGGTCACCATACATCCCGACTAGCAGGTCAAGAACATAGAGCCCCTGCCTGCCTTTGTTTCCACCTTATATACATGTTTGGTTTCCATGGTAACAGATTGGAATGTTGTAGCCCTGACCACACATTGTCTTCCTTGTGTCACATGACTGGGTCAGGCCCAGTCATGATTCCCACCACAATGATAGATAACTATACATTTCCTTTATGGTTACAATGTTTACCTAGGGCCTGGGAAGGGAAGAAACAGCCCAGGCAGGGTCATATGTGGTTGTAAAGTTAACTTTTTACAACCCTTCCAGGATGTTTCTTAAGACATATTTTGAGGCTTGTACTAAGGCTAAAACTATTTTATATTAAAAATGATAAGAGTCGCTGTCCCCTACACCATGAGCTTTTGTGGTGGCTTAGTATAGTATATTAACTTGATTGGCCTTGGAGCCCATGCTGAGTAGAGTACACTAACAGATATATTTGGGTGATTGGCAGAGGCATTAACCTCAGGATGCTGGTTTTACTGGCTTGCAGAATGCAGAATTCACCAAGATTTCAAAGGAAGACCTGGCAGGCCAGACAAGGAGCACCTGAAAGGGTGATGCATGAAGCCGTAGGAATGAGGCCTAAGTTACATCAGAGACTTCAAGAAGTTAGAGATCCCAGGAACATGGGATATCCAGCGAGAAGAGCTGTAAGCTGTGACTCAAGCCAACCCAAGAGAGAGGCCATGTGGGCTGCAACCAGCAAGGTCATAGGGGTAGGGCTGCCAAGACCTTTGGGAATCGTATTTTACCACTGTATGCCCCAGATTTATATGGAGCTACATGACTTAATATTTTCTCTGCTGGGTTTTGATCTGATTCTTTTCTATCCTTGCATTTCTCTCTCTTGGATTAGGAGTATTTACCCTGGGCCACTGTTCCTTGGGATTATATACTTTGCTTTTTATTTTTACAAAAGTTCATAGCTAAGAGGTTTCCTTTAAATTTAGACATTTTTAGACATTTTGACACAGCAACAGATAAATAGTAGTACAGAAAATTGGTACTTGTAAGTTGGGTTATTGCTGCGACTTTCTGATCACATGGTTTAGAAGATTTTGGAACTGCCTTATTGAGAGATTTGGAACTGTTTGAAGAAACAGGCAAAAGAAAGCTTAGAATGGTGTAAGCGAACTTTACTGGACAATTCTGGGGTGAGTGTAGAAGATCAGGATGCTGATAGGCGTATGGACAGTAAGGGTTGTGCTCATAAGGTGTCAGATGGGAACGAGGACTACTTTCTGGAAAAGAACTTGTCTACATTTTGTTCATGGCTTAAGACTTTGTGTGAAGCTGAATATAAAGGTGGCAGACCAGTTTATATGGTAGAGAACTTTAAGACATCTCAGCACTCGGGCAAGCAATGGAATGAGTGTTGCTGCCTGCTTTTGTCCTGATTTAGGGTGAGAATGGAGAGCAAAAAGTGGAGCAAGAAGAATTTCAAAACTTGCAGTTTGGCCAAAAAAGAAACTAATGTAAAGCTGGGTCCAAAAAAGGAATTGTTGCTGAAGAGATTAGCATCATTAAAAGGCCAAGTAACCTGTACCAGCACAAGAAACAAGGTACCTTTAGATAATTTCAAGAATTAGCAAGATGCCACCCGTGGCAGGCTCAAGTGAGTAAAAGGGTAAACCTTTCATTTGGGAAGAAAGCTCCTACTAGGCCCCTTGCTTGAGCAGAGCTGCTTGAGAATTGGTCCTTTCACTTTACCATTCTCAGCCTTCCAGGTACTCAGAGGCTACTATAGCTGTGGTCCAAGGGGACTTGATTACAACTTTCATCGACAGCAGATCTTGGTGATGCTGGTTTTGCAGGTATGCAGAATGCAAGAGTTGTGGGATCGTGGAGTTGTACACCCAGATAGCAAAGGAAGGTCTGGGAGGCCATGTGTTGTGTGACAGGGTTAGAGTATTAGCAGACCTCTGTGAAGAGGATGATACTTGAAGTTGTGAGCATGAAGCTGAAACTATAATGGAGACCCAGGAAGTTAGAGATGTCAGGGACATGGAATGTCTGCTGAGGATAGCTTTAGACAGCAAGCAGAATCAGCCTACAGAGAAGCCAGGATGGTTGCAGCTGGCAAAGTTGTTGGCATGGGGCTGCCCATACTCTTTGGAGTCCACATCCCACCACAAGTTTGCTTTGATCATGGAGCTACAGGATTTAATGTTTGTGCTGCTGAATTTCTCTTTTGCCTTAGTCCGACCTTTCCTTTCTAATTTTTTTAATTCTTCCTTTTTCGAATTGGCTTGTTAATCCTGTACCATTTTATTTTGGGGGTGTATGTTTTAAAGGGTTCACAGCTGAGTTTGCTTTGAATTTCAGGGGAGACCTTTGATTTGGATTTTGAGCACTGCTGGAATCATTAAAAGATATGGGTACTCTTGGAGATGTATTCTGTGATGGATATGAGCCTGTAGGGGCCAAGAGCAAAATGTTTCTCTTTGGATTTAAAGTGTTTCCTTCTTCTCTGCCTTTCTCTATCTCTCTCTGTGTCTGTCTCTCTGTCTCTGTTTGTCCCTCTGTCTCTCTCTGCTTCCTGGCCCCTGTGAAGTGAACCACTCTGCCCTACCATGCCTCTCTGCTGGGATTCTCTGCTTTACAACAGGCTCATAACAATGGAGCCAGCTGACCATGGACTAAAACCTCGAAAACAACGAGTCAAAAGAAATCCTTCCTCTTATTAAGCTGCTGTTCCCAGATATTCTGTTGTAGCATTTAAAAGGTGACTCATACTGTATTCCTTCAAAACATGCAAAATTTGAATAATGTTTGGTTCACAAAATGTATCATAAGTAAAGAGAGACATCTACAAAGAAATTAACCTGAAAATTAACTACTTAAAAATTATACATGTATACACTGCATTTTAAAATTTAAAAATATATACTTGTAAACTGTGGATCAAAAAAGAAATCATAATGGAAATTAGGAAACACTTTGTGCTGACAGTTATGAACATGCTGCATGGCAAATACTGTGACATTAAATGAAAACTATTTTGAGTGAAGCATTTGGCCTGAAAGTGCTGAAATTTCAAATGTAGAAAATTTTTTAAAAAATCAATGAGCTGGGCTGGGGAGATAGCTCAGTGGCACAAGCACCTGCCTGGCAAGCACAAGGTCCTGAGTTCAATTCCTGGTACCAAAAGAAAACGAAAAAGAGCATTATTAAAAAATCAATAAGCTAATCACCCAAATTAAAATTACAAGATAACAGCAAAAATCTCAAGAGCACAACATTTATAAGAGCACAAATTAATGAGTATGATTAACATTTGTCATAGAGAGGATTTTAAAAGACAAAAAGTTATTTGAAAAGGTTCACTCATTCACACCTGCAAGACTGAAGAAACAAAAGAAATGGCATAAATTATATTAAGACTATTCAAGGAGACATAAAAAGAAACTGCACACATGAAAAAGATAAAAGATTATTAATTTATAGGAATTTTCATGAAAGTAAATTCAAAAAATTGATGAGATAGCCTGCATTCTATGAAAAGTTAAGGTATTATATGAAAAGCAAAATATATAGATATAACAACTGTGTTCTAGGAAAATGTAACTCACTAAATCTGAATCAAGAAGAAATGGGAACCTACACATTAAGAGTTTTATTAGTAGTCAAAATTCTTCCCACAGTGCAAACTCAAGGACCAAGTGATTTCACTGCAAGTTTCACCAGGCATTCAGGGAAAAGTTATTTCCAACAGGAAATACAAAGACAAATGATGCTCTCAAACTCTAAGAACCTAGCCTAGTATGAATACTAAGATTTATTAGTATGAAGATTAGAAATAGAAAAGGACTATTTAAGAAAAAAGACAGGACACTTACAGATGCAAAAGCACAGAACAAACTATTAACACTTAAATCCTGCAATATAGAAGGATAATACATCATGGCCACTTTGGTTTGACCTAACAATCCAAAACCCGTTTTTTTTTTTTAAAGCAAAATATATTTATTGAGGGAAAGAAAGCTTCTGTCTGAGAGAGGAGCAGAAGGGAGGCCCAAGTGGGGACTCAGGGAACCTGTCTTTTCCAAGGATTTTTATAGAGCAAAACCACGAGGTGAGGAGGTCCAAGGTGGAAAACATAGGAACTCACTAAATGGGCATGAGGTGGGACAAAACTATGATCAGTCAGAAAGATTAAAATTGATTAAATCAGGATCAAATGGGGAAGGGAGTCACGTAGCAAGTAGGCATGAACACAGAACAGGGGCTTTTCCCGTAAGGGGTTTTGGTAAGTGACTCTTCAAGGCGATTGCTATTTACTGATTTTTATTTTTGTTTGTTTGATTTTTTTTTTTTTTTTTTTGTCTTTTTGAGACAGGGTCTTGCTATGCAGTTCAACCTGGCCTTGAGCTCACTTTGTAACCCAGGCTGGTCTTGAACTCACAGTGGTCCTCCTGCCTCAGCCTCCTGAGTGCTGGCATGAGCCACCATGCCTGGAGATTTCTACCTATTTAGAATATCAATCCCTGATGTCCATCCCTTGGAAGGTATGTGGGTGCATTTGTTTAATCTTTTGTTTTGAGGTCTGGCCCTCGGCAAGTATATCTCCACTTACAAGGTATCTTATCTTCCATATTGGCTCCCTTGAGGGCCTGGCCTTTTCTGACTGCCTATAATATTTCTGTAATGCAGCTGCCTACCCCCCCTCTGAAGAAGTAACCCAAACTGCCACGAGGGAGCAATGAGTGATGACTGCTCTGGCTTCTTTAGGCTGAAGCAGGTAGTTGTTGACCAGCAGTCAGAGATATTCTGCAGAGGCCAGATATTCTCCAATGCCCTCGATAGACACCAGGCATTTTCATCTTGGGGAGGTGTATAGCTTTAAATGTGGAGGAGACAAGGCCAAAGAAACAATTAAGTATGCATGGGCCAAATAGTAAGATCAGCAGGATTATTATGAACATAGTCAACAAGATTTCCACCAAGAGAAGCCAGTAATGGCTTCCCATAAAGAGGATAAGGATAAGGACCAGGGACTTTCAGAATGTGACACATTGTTGACTTGTTGTCTAATATCTTGAACAACTATTGAGACATTAGCAGAAGGATCAGAAATGTATACACAGCATTCAGCATTTATAGTTGCACAAGGACTCCCCTGTGCTACTGTTAGAATGTCTAATGCCATCCAATTTTGGAGGGTGGTCTGCCAAAACCTGGTTAACATTAGAAAAAATAACTTATTACAACATCCACATTTTAAAAATTCACATGGTTATCTCCACAGATACATAAAAATTTTCTGCAAAACTTAACCTCTGTTCATTCATGACTTAAACTCTGAGCAAACAGTCCAAGTTCCTTAATCCATAAAAGTAGTTACAATTTATACCAAACCTTATGCTTAAAGGTCAGTGGGAAACAGATTCCTATTCTCCTTGCAGTATTTGTTGGAGATTCCAGCCAGCACAATAAGGCAAGAAAAGGAAATAAAGGGACAATAAAGAAACATAGTTGTCCTTTCTCAACTATGACAGTGAGCATTATTAGAATTCATAGTTTTTCACTGGGTCTACAATTTTCTAATTTTATTAAAAGTCATCATCTCCTTCCAATAAGAAAGGAAAATTGATGGCAATTAAAATTTGAAACTGCTCTAATAATTGTTCCGTGTTCTGTGTGAATTAGCCTTTCCTCTGTATAGGGGGATTTATCATCTTCTGCAGTCATTTTAGGGTTCAAGGGAGCTCTCTTGCCCTCAGCTTTAATTCTTCATGTATGTGGATAATTGTTTTGCACTCACAAGAGTAGCAACATGTCACAGAACTTTCATATGCTTGTGGATATTTTTATTTCTTTTGTACAGTACTTGGTTCTTTTCCAAGTAGATATACTTTTATTTTTCCTCTCATAATGAATATGAATATCTAGTTTATGATCTGTTGATCTATTTCTGTACCTTTTTTGTGTGCTCAATAGTTTTTATTTCTAAAACCTGGTAATGGTGTAATGTAAAGATATTTTAATGGACAGTTACACTTAGCATATGCAGCTATGACTAAGTTCACTCACTTATACACAGCAGTGACAGCTACCTAGAAAATAATGGTTATAAATTGGGTTCTAAGATGCATTTCAAGTTCTAGGTTGTTAAAATGTATAAAAGAGTACATTATGAAACTCCTTAAGTATGAGAAGTTTTAGCAAATTTTCAGAGCACAGATCAACATAGAAAAAAGATTGCCTTTATTACCAGCAATAGGTACTAAATTCAGTTGGATTGGGGTGATCAAAAATATGGTGATCATTTATGTATTTATTTGTTTATTTTAAAGAGAAAAATCAAAACAAGAGGATTTAAATTACAAATTATTAGTGTGAGCTATACATTGCCATTAATTTCCCTCAAAATACTTCATCTTTTTTCTAACACATTTACCCATCATTCTTGCCCCTTTCTGAGGTGGTTCTGGCAGTCCTCCTTCATGTCTTGACAAGGAGTGATTAAAAATACATACAGGGACAGCTGCTTCCCAGTGTTTTCCAACAGAAAAGCAGGCCCACAGCAATATCATGGTGGTGTGTCCCTCATCCACTTCATGCACAGCATCTGGCATCATGGCGACTTCTGGCTCTCACCCAACTTCAAAATGGCCGTTAAAGGTGAAGATTCTGAATCATTTCAGGAGACTGAGGCAACCATGACAGCGTTACTAAACATGCTCATGAAAGAGGACTTCCAGAGCTGCTTCAGAAAGTGGCATGTACATGGGACAGGATAAGTGTATTCTAAGTAGGGGGAGAGTGTCTTATGGGAGATTAATGACAATCTGTCATTCGCTGTAATTTTGTTCAAATTAAACACACTGTATTTTTTTTATCATGCCTAATACTTTTCCAACTCTTCTCACCCCAATAGACACTGGGAGGCAGATGCCTTCTGTCTCTTCAGGGGTTTCTCAGCTTGCTTTTGTAACCTTCTGGGTCCACAAATATTTCTATGACTTCTAGGATCTCTCTAGGACTGGACTTGGGAAATTGAATAATTTCTGGTTACAGGTTTCTTTCCAGCAACAAGATTCATTTTAAAATTTTCTAAATCTCTTTGAATCTCTCATATTTAACTGCATTTATTTTGGTCTTTTAGAAAACAAGGATATGAGACTTAAGTTAGTCAATAGTTCTATAGAGTAGGTGGAGAATTACATAGAATCCCTTTTTTAATATCCTCATTTATAATCTTCATAACTTTATAACTAATGAGAATTATCCAAGCCCTGCTATTTAATACTTAGTTTAAATAAATTATCAAAATATTTGTTATTGGAACTAATTCTCAGTGCTCTCATAAAAAGCTTTGGCATATACCAAATACACTGGAGTAATAGCTCTTGTGTATTTTTTTCTTTAGTTCTGTCAATTCTCTGAGACATCTCAAATCAAAAGAAAATTTGAAAGGGCATCCTTTTCTTTAACTGTTTACTACTAAACCCTTTCAGAAAACTACCAAGAATTGATTATCTGATGTGTATTTCATCGAATACATTCTAAGGATAGCCACTCTATGATTGACAGATCTTTTGCTACTTCTCTTTTTGGTAGCTGCCCATTTATGAAACTTTTGCCACCAAATGATCACCTGCCTAATGATGCAGGCAGGAAACTTATTTCAGACATGTGGACACTTATCTTTTCTCGCTTTCTCCAGTTATGTCTGCAGCCATTCTAGTCACATTCTTCCTGGGTGATTCTTTTGACTTCATCAGGTAATGTGCCTCTCTTTGTTCCTCACACAATATGGCTTTCTTATCGAAGCTACCTGTGCTGGGCTCTCTCTTTTCCCATGTTAGCTATTGTGCTGTGAGTAGAGAAGCAAAATAAGATGCATTTACTGTATTGCTTTGGAAGAAAATGGTTGTCAAAATAACACTGTCCTGCTGTATGTATCTCTTCCTGAAGTGACACAGCTGACTGCTTTATTGACAACAGAATGTTCATTCTTTGTCATGTTGTAAAGCCAATACAGCCAAGGAGGAAAAAAAGAAGCATCATTTAGTTTTCATCATTAGCAACAAAATAAAATATAGGAAAACCAAGACACTTTGATGGAGTTTTTGGTATGATAGAGAATTTGTGATGGGACCCTTTGATAGATTGGTCTGACCCATATATGTGTCAAAAATGTTCAATTGTTTTTCCTTCATAAGAAAGTTATTGGGGCCAATAAACTATAAACTACCATAAGGTAAATTTTATGGTTATTTCTTTGCTCTACTGTGTGAGCAGGTTTACTGTGGAGGAGAGCTGACGGGGAAGAAGCCTTTCCGAGGTCAGTTTTTCCTTTTGATCTGTGACAAGTTGCTTTGCCCACCTGTCTACCCAGGCAAATGGCAGAATTCTCAAGATCTGTTTGACGTTTGCTTCTGTGGGAGTCCAGTTAAGCTCCTTTTCTTTTTGATAGCAGCATCTCTGTTATAACAGTGTCAAACTGAAGTTGGGAGTGTGCATTCTGGACTCAGCAATTACTGGCTTGGACTTTGTGCAAGTTAATTAACTTAGTCTTAATTTTTTCATCTGTAAGATGGGAGTAATGAATGTACATACTTCAGTGAGATTGAATGAGAACATATATAAAATCACATAGTACAAGACAGAAATGCAGTATAGTCAACCAATGTTAGCTATTACTGTCAATAAGCTGACGAGTGAACGTAGGTGTAATAGCAGTTATAGCATCAAGGTTACAAACCAATATTTGTCACATGCGACACCATGAACCATGTTATTAAAGAAACTTTAATATTGGACTTACTAGAAAATGAAATTTATTCTGAAGTACAGAAGGTTCCTGAATAAACATGGAGCTGAAATGAGTTGGATACAATTATAATATTAATTCATTCATTAATTAAAATAATGTAAAAATTATTTTAATCTTCAGAGAGATATATAAGCTAATGCAATGAATGAAAGCAAAATGAAATAACCCTGAAAACAATGACTAATTAATGAATAGATGATTAGAAAATTCTTTTAAAGTGCTCTGGGGCCTAGATCAAAGCTTTTGGCAGATGATTGAGTATTTAAGAAATACTAGATGTCTTACAAAAGGTCCTGTAGCCTAATGTTGTAGTGAGCATACAAAGCCCAAGTAAGCAGGAGATGCTCAACTATAAGCACTAAGTTTAAAAATTTCTTATCATTCTTCCATCCATATTCATCACTATATCTCTCTAAAATAATACAAACTATTGCATCAGACAGAATACTGGAGCCCAGGTCACAGGAAGTGACGTCTGGAAATGTCAAGCAGTCAGGGGAAGGTATTCCTTTTATTGCCCTGAGCATCACAGACCACGGGTTAACAATCCAACAGCACCAACTGATGTGTCAGACATTTGATATAAAAGCCCTTCAAATTTAACATGATATAAGATAAGCCTGAGCACTTGAAAAATCATTAAGTCTTAATTTCCTTAGTGATTTCTTCCCTCTATCATCTAGTTAGATGTGAGTCCCGGCATTAAGGTGAGAACATGGTGCTCAGATACATTGGGGGCTCAGCATTATGACTTCTAGCCTAGTGCATGTTCTTCAACTTCAGTACAAGCTGCCAATTTATAAGCACCTGTTTCTAATAGTTCTAAAGAAGGAAAGGGCAGGTTGTGAGGGCAGGTAGATATCTGAACAAATAAAAAATAAAATATTTCACAGGGAACTCATTGACTTTTAGAAATACTTTGAACAATAGCCATGACCACTGGGGTGCTGTAATGACATGCCCCATTATAAAATGTAACACTAAGTAAACGTGGGAGTGGAAATTTAACAATTGAACATTTAATGGCTGCAATTATGGCAAAAGAATAATGAACCTATTAGACAGGAGAACTGGCAATTACTCTACAGCTTATTGGAATACAGCTGTGAAAAAGTAATACAGTAGCATACTTAAGAATGGTTATTAAAAGGGGATAATGCATTCTGTTTACACTGACAGAAGCAATTTTTCTTCTGAAATGAAATGGTGCTTTTTGGCTATCAGACATATGAACTCAGATATGATGAATCCTACTATATAAAGGTAATGCATTTTCAGATATTCCTCGCTAGCTGTAAATGATGTTTCCACTAAGACCATAAGGGTGAGCTCTTTTTGGTGAAAGAAATGGAAGAAGATGTCAAAATGGACTTATAAATGCTAAATAAATCACCTGGAGAAAAGTGAGCTAAATTTTAACTGATTCAAATAGCTACAGTGAATGATACAGCTACAAGTTTGAAGAGGAGACTTGTCAAAAGAAGGTGTTCAGAACAATTACATGATCTATGAAATCATCATTTTGGTGCCCGGGAGTGATGGATGTGTCCCATTAAATCTTCAAATGTATACACTTCTAAGCACAATTTATATGGCCTTCTACACTTTCAGATATATCCTTCCAAGTGCAGTTATCAGAACCCTGGGATTCAGCCAAACACCACGCTGGCTGAAAACAATAATCTAGACAAGGGACTGGGCACTGAAGTGCACTTGAAATGTAAGAAAAGTGTCCTATCTAAGTGCATTTGACAGAATGGAGAGAGGGCTCGGCCCTTCAAGTCCTCCACACCTGCCCAGAGATTGGTTTTGAAGGGGAAGATACATTCTTGTAACAAGGTGTGATTTCTAGCCATTTTCTAGCTAGATTGGAGGAATATAAGATAGAAGTCTACACTGCCCAGAATGCTGAAAATTCAGAGATTCTTGAGGGAGTCCTCTCGTCAACCCTCTTTCCCCTGGCAAGATCACATTCAAGTCCAAAAGAGGGGAAGAAATTCTTTCATGTTGCATATCTCAAAAAAGTAAACATTGTTTATGATAATGAACATGACTGAGTACAAAACTGCTCTGTTGAGAAAAGCCTACCTGAAATCCAAATGCAGGTTCCTTGTCCCGTTACTGTCCTATAATTTTATGGAACATCATTAAAGCATGATGACCGGGATTTGATCCTGAGCTTCCTTGGAAAAGTGTGCCCTATATTAAAAGCTAATGTGGAAAGGGAAAGTTTGAAATGGTGTGTTCTGTGTAGTTCTGGAACATTCTGATGTCTGGCATGTGTGAAAAGGGCAAAGTAGAATATCTTTTAACATGGAAGGAAGTTGCTTAGGGCAAGGAATGAAGATGAGGCTGTAAAACAAGAATATGTTTTCGTGGTTTTAGGATCCCGTATCTTTTTCAGGATCTAATGAATTCAGTAGACAATTGCCCAATAAAGTGCACATATATATTAGTATTACATGAAATTTCAGGCTAGAAACCTAGTAGGAAGCCCGCAGTCTTCGACTGGGTCATATATAGGAAGTGCGTACTATCAATGTCTAGATTCCTTTAGCCAAATAAAGCTTTTGCCACTATCAAGTCTCTAGCATTTGACTCAATAAGGACCACAGACTGGAGAAATAAAATCTGTGCAGTTAAAAAATGCTTATAGATAAACAGTTTTCCTGGCCTTCCTACCAAGTCAGCTTCTGACTGCTCTGGATTTCATGTTGTCCTTTGTCCCATGTTTCCTCCAGCAGAGGGAACAATGAGAACAGAATGTCCAGCAAGTGGGCAGAGGGAGGTTGTTAGATGACCAATGTCTAGTGAAGAAAGTTGACTTATGGTCTTAAGATATGAAAGATTAGAGAATGGCTTGAATATTTTTTCTACCAATGCTGAACCAGAGTTCTTCCCAACAAAGTGCAGGGTGATGGGAGGTAAGGAGAACTCCTTGCTTCAGAGGGACCTCCAAAAGTAGGTGGGAAATATCAGTGCCTTCCTTGGACCTCCATAGTGCATTCCAGCCTGGCATCTGCCCTGCTGTGATTTCAGTGGCTGCCCAGGCTGCCAGGTCTCCTGCCCTTCCCTCAGGAGTCTCTTTGGGCTTTGAGTCTGCACTGGATATCAAAGTATTGCTGATCTCTTCAGCTTTCTAACCCTGTTTGTGCTCAGATTCAGTTCCCCTGAAGCAGTTATTCTTACTGCTTTCAATGAATTTCTCTTTTAGTTTGCAGTTAGCCAATGAATCTACACACACACACACACACACACACACACACACACACACACTGAAACTCAGAGGTAGGGCCTCCAGGTGGTCCCGATACTGCGCTTCCTGAAGCTCCTGCTTTGTGCTCTGCTGGGTGCAGGCAGTGCAAGAACGAGAGTGACTACTCGCTCCTGTGGAGGAGCAGAAGCACGGGGGAGAGGGAGGTACTTGGCCAGCAGGAGCACAAAGGTACTGAAATGTAAGCTTCTGCCTTCTTTCATCTGATCACACAAACCATTTATGAAAAGGTTGGAAACATGGGTTAGAAGGAGAGCATCCTCCCATCTCAGACTTGCGCGCTGTTTCAGATCACAGCGCCTATTGTGCAGTGAAATATCATAATTATCTTATGAATAGTATAATTATATTGCTTTGTGTGTGTGCTTACATTGTCAATTTGTTGAATGACAACATTTGATATATTTAATATATGTATCCCGATTTGTCATTTCTTTATTTTCATATACCTGGGTCCTCAGCAGAAAAAGACAGAAAGAAAAAGAAAAAAAAGATAAAGTGTTCCAGACCTCTGTCTACTTCTGAGAAATGCTGGGGGAAGAAAGAGAAAGGAAGGAGTGGGGGGAAGAAAAAAGGAGGAAAAACATGAAAGATAAAGGGACAAGCCTTTAAGCGGAGGTGCCGATGCAGACCCCTTTGTCTCCTCTTTCATTTCGCCCCTCAGAAATTAAAATACTCTTTCTTTTGCTTTCTATTGCCTGATTGTAAGCTGGTGAATATACACAAATGAAAATATGCAGAAGACACCCAACGACAACAGTCTGAGGAATTTTATTAGATACTGAAATACATAGTGCCCAATTCCCTGATTCTTGACTTCACATGGCAAATAGTTATTTTTTATGACATCCAAGTCAATGCATTTTGAAAGAATAGTGCATTAAGATCCTCTTCAAATACTTGCAGCAAATCAACGGACAGCTCTGCCTGCAGGTGTCTCCATGGGACCTTTGGCTAAGGACTTGGGTTTTGGTCACTCATGAATTTCCCATAATGTCATCCCACTAATCAAGCTGGGCAAGGTGGCACACACCTATAATCCCAGCACTCTGGGGCTGAGGCAAGAGTATCACAATTTTGAGCCCAGCCTGGACAACTTAGAGACTTGGTGAGACCCTGTCTCAAAATAAAAATAATACCAAGGGATGCAGTTCAGTGCAAAGGCCCTGGGTTTATTCTCCAGTACCACGAAATCAGACACATGCACACACACAGGGAAAGAAAAAGAAAAAAAAAAAAAAAAGAAAAAGGAAATAAATCTGAGATTCCTTTCCCAGCTCTGTCTTGAACTAGATGAATGGTCTTCAGTAAGCCTCTTAACACTCCTGTGATGTTGTTTTATTTTCTCTTTGACAAGATAGGCATTTAATTACAATGGTGTGAAAGAGGTTGTAGAGCTTGAAATGTCTGTGATTCTATGCTTTTAATTATTGTCCAATGCAATACAATCCGTTTATGCAATGTGATATAAAAACTCAATCCTCTATGTTTTATTTTCTCAGTATACTGTATCAACATTTCTTTTTTGGAAATTAAGTTTATTAATACATTTTAGATATACATAATGATCACAAACATCGTAGAGAATTTGTACCTGTACATGATACATCTTGATTCTTCCTTTTTCCCATTCCCTCACCTCCCTTCCCCCTTCCCCTCCTTATTTACAAAATCTTTGTTCCCATTTTTCTTCTTTTCTCATTTTTTTCTTTTCCCTTCTTTTCTTTCGACCCTCATCCTAGTTCCCCTTCCCATTTGAAAATTTTCTTCCTGTTTCACACTATTATGAATTTTGGACCTTATTTACACTTTCAGTTTCTCACACAAGGAAAACAATGGAATGTTTATACCTGGATATCTGGTTTATTTCATTTAAGAGTATAGTCCCAAGGTGCATGCATTCTCCTAGAAATGTCTCAAGTTTATCCTTCGTTATGGTTGAGTAGTATGCCACTAGATAAAAAAACCCACATCTTCTCTACCCATTCATCAGTTGATGGGCATTTGGGCTGTTTCCAAGATTTAGCTATTGGAAACTGTGCTGCTGTAAACGTAAGTGTGCGTATGTCACTGTGGTATGATGTTTTAAATTCTTTCAGAAAGGTGCAAGGAATGAGATAGTGGGTCAAATGGAACCTCTAGTTTTAGTTTTTTGAGGAGTTTCCACAACGATTTCCATAGTGATTACACCAGTCTGTACTCTCACCAGCAGCGAAGTGTTCCTTTCTCCACATAGCCATGCTAGCATTTGTTATTGGTTGTTTTTTTTTTTTTTTTTTGGATTGAGAGGGAATTTTAGTGTTTTTTAAATTTGCAACTCTTGAATGACCAGTGATGTTGAACATTTTTTATATACTTATTTGCCATTTCTATCACTTCATCTGAGAAGTGTCAATTCATTTCAGATGCCCATTTTTGAATTAGGTCCTTAAATTGGGGGAGTGTGACTTATTTTGTTTTTTTTAGATAGTTTAGATATTTGTCCTTTGTCTGAGGGACACCTGCCAAAAGTTTTTCTCAACTCTGTGGGCTGTCTCTACCCTGTTGTTGATCTTTTGCTGTGCCAAAGGGTTTTAATAAAATGGCATCCTCAGTTGTTGATTTTTTGTAATATTTCCTGTGCAGTTGAGGTTTTGTTCGTACACTCTTCATCTATACCTACATCTCAAGAGTTCTATTTTTCTTCTAATAGATTTAGTGTTTCCATTTTAATATTTAGATCTTTGATCCGTTTTGGTTTTAGTTTAGTGCATGGTGAAAGCGGGGGGTCTAGGTTTAGTTTTCAGCATGTGGAAGGCCAGTATTTCCAGTACCACTTATTAAAGAGGTTAAGTTTCTTTCAGTGGAGGTATTTGGCCTTTTTGTCAAAGATAAGGTGGCTGAGTGTGTTTGGAGTTGTTTTTGCATCTTTTAATCTGCCCTGTTGATCCTTGGGTCTGTTTTTGGCCAGTACCATGCTATTATTTTATCACAGTGGATTTGAAGTATAATTTAAAGTCAGGGACTATAATGCCTCCCACCTTGTTTTTGTTGCCCAGGGTTGCCTTTGCGATTCTGTCTCTTCTGGCTCCAAATAAATTTTAGGACTGTTTTCTCTAATTGTGAGGTATGTTTTTGGTATGTTGATCAGGATTGCATTAATCTGTGCAACAGTTTAGGTGTATGGCAATTTTCACTAAGTTGGTTTTTTTCTACTCAAGAGCAAGGACTATGTTTTCATTTTCTGATATCTTATTTGATCTCTTCAGAGCACTGTAGTTTTCAATGTAAACATCTTTTACATCCTCTGTTAGATTGATTCCCTTGTATTCCATTTCTTCAATGCTATTGTGAAAGATGTGGTTTCCCTAATTTCTCTCTCTCTCTTTGTTATTTGTGTACAGAAATGCTATTGATTTTTGAATGCTGGCTTTGTATGCAGCTACACTCCTGAATTTGATTATTAATTCTAGAAGTCTTTTGGTGGAGTTTTTGGGGTCTTTTATGTAGAGTATCATGTCATCTACAAATAATGATAATATAATTTCTTCCTTTCCTATCCTTATTCCTTTTATTTCTTTCTCTTGTCTAAATGATCTGACTAATGTTTCCAGAACTATATTGAATAAGACTGGTGTTAGTGGATATCCTTGTCTTGTTCCTGATTTTAAAGTGAAAGCATTCAGTTTCTGATCATTTAGTGTGTATGATGTTGACTGTCAATATCATAGATGGTTTTTTATCATGTTGAGATAAAGACTATTATAATTTTCTGTAAGGTTTTTTTTTTTTAACACGAATGGATGTTGGACTTTGTCAAATGGTATTTCTGCATCTATTGAGATGATCATGTGATTTTTGTTCTTAGCTCTGTTTATATGGTATGTTTATTGATTTGCATATGGTGAACCTTCCCTGCACCTCTGAGATGAATCCCACTTGGTCATAGTGTATAATCTTCTTGGTAATTTGCTGTACTTTGTTTGCCAGAGTCTTATTGAGGATTTTTGCATCTATGTTTATTGGGGAGATTGGCCCATAGTTCTCTTTTGTGGTTGGGTCCTTTTCTGGTTTTTGTATCAGGGTAATGTTTGCTTCCAGGAATGAATTTGGGAGTATTGCTTCCCTGTCAATTTAATTAAAGAGTTTGAGGAGTAGTGGCACTAGATAATTTCTAAATTTCTTCAAGAATTCAGCAGTGGATCCATCTTGACCTGCGGTTTTCTTTGTTGGTAAATATTTAATTACATCTTTAATATCATTGGCTGATAGTGGGTTATTTAAAATTTTATTTATTCTTGATTCAGTTTTGATAATTCATAAATGTGTAGACATCTGTCCATTTCTTCTGTGTTTTTATGTCTTATTAGAATAAAGTTTCTCAAAATAGGTATTGATGATCTTCTGGATTTCTGCAGGATCCATTGTGATGTCTCTCTTTTCATTTCTAGTTGTATGATTTTAGTCTTTTCTTTCCTTTTTAAAATAAAGTTGGCCAAGAGTTCATCAATTTTACTTATTCTTTCAAAGAACCAACTCTCTGATTCATTGATTCTTTGTACGTTTTTTTAGTCTTCTGCATTAATTTGTGCTCTTTCTTTGTAATTTTCTCCCTTGTACAAGCTTTGGGATTGATCTGTTCTTTTATGAGAAGTTTGAGGTTCAGCATTAGGTTGTTTATTTGAGCTCATTCTGTTTTACTGATGAGAGTTCACTGCAATAAATTTCCCCTGTAACACTGCTTCCATTGTGTTCCATAAATTCTGATGTGTTCCATCAGTAGTATCATTTAATTGTAGAAACCGTCTAATTTCTAAAATTTCATCAGTGACCCGTTGGTTTTTCAAGAAGGTGTTCCATGTGTTTATGTAGTTTTTGTGGTTTCTTTGGCCATTGAATTCCAATTTCACTGCAAAAGGCAAAAGAAACTGCGTTTGTTATCGGTTGATTTCTTAAAGCTAGCCATTCTTACTGGGGTGAGATGAAATCTCAATGTTGTTTTAATTTGCATTTCTCGAATGACCAATGATGTTGAGCATTTTCTCATGTATTTATTTGCCATTTGTATTTCTTTATGTGAGAAATGTGTGTTCCACTTCTCTCACAGCCCCTCCAGCATTTGTTATTTTTATATGCCTCATATATTTATTTATCATTAATATTTCTTCATCTGACAAGAATGTATTCATTTCAGATGCCCATTTTTGGATTGGGTCTTTGAATTGGAGGCATGATATTTAAAAAATTCTTTATATGTTCTAGATAGAAGTCTTTTGTCTGAGGAACAGTGGTTAAAATTTTTTCCTAATTTGTGGATTTTCTTTTCTACCCTGTTGGTGATTTCTTTCAATGTGCAAAAAATTCTCAATTAGATGAGATCCTAATTGCTGATTCTTTGAAGTACTTCCCATGCAGTTTGGTTTTTGTTCATGAACTCTCTGTCTACCTCTATGTCTTAAAGATTTCTACCTACTTTCTCTTCTAGTAGATTTAGGATTTCTATTTTAATATCTACATCTTTGGCCCACTTTGACCTGAGTTTAGTGCATGCTGATAGATATGGATTTAGTTTTAATCTTTGACATGTGGAAGGCCACATTTATTAAAGAGGCTATCTTTCTTCCAGCGAACATGTTTGGTCCCTTTGTCAAAGATAAGGTGGCTGATGGGCTGAGGATACACCTCAGCTGCATAAGGGCCTGCCTGGCAAGTGCAAGGTCCAGTTCTCAGTACCAAAAAACAAAACAAAAAAATCTGTAAATTAAAGATAAGGTGGCTGAGTGTTTTTGTAGTTGTGTCTGCATCTTCTAACCTGTTCTATTGAAACTCAGGTCTTTTCTTTTTTGTCAGTACCATACTGATTTTATCACAGTAGCTTTATAGTATAATTTCAAGTCAGATATTGTGATTCTGCTTGCTTTTCCTTTGTTGCCCAGGAATGCTTTTGTTATTCTAGATCTCTTCTGGGTCCAGATGAATTTTAGCAATGTTTTCTCTAGATCTGTAAAGTATAGTAATGGTATTTAGTTGGTATTTCATTGAATCTGCACAGCAATTTTGGGAGTATGGCCATTTTCACAATGTTACTTCTTCCTATCCATAAGAAAGGAATATTTTTCCATTTTCTGAAATCCTCTTTGATCTCTTTTTTTAAGAGTAATGTAATTTTCACTGTATAGATCTTTTACTTCCTTTGTTGTATTGATTCCTAAGTATTTCATTTTTTTGTATGCTATTATAAAAGGTGTGGATTTCCTAATTTCTCTCTCAGTGTGTTTGTTGTTTGTGTACAGGTATGGTATTGATTTTTGAGTGTTGAGTTTGTAGAACAGTTTTTAAAAAAATATATCATTTTTATTGTCTCCAGCTTTTCTTTGACTCTTGTCATCTTATGTTTTTCTTCTTTACACCATCTTGTAGCTGTTGGGTTGGTTTTTCACAGTCCCTTGACATTTTTAAGGGATCTTTCTTTTCATGATTACTAATCAAATCACTGCCTTTTAGATCTGATAGATCTGATATTCTGTCTTCACCTTGGTTCATCCAGCTTTGTAAACTTTCAGTGGAATATTTAATCTCCTAGGTATCTGTTTAAATCTGTGTCATGAGTTTCATTTCTTTCCTATGTTGAACATTCATGGTTTCCATCATTTTCTAAGCTCCTCTATCTTTTTATCTACGTCTACTCTGGATTTACTGATTAAATCCTTCATTACAATTATCACCCCCTTTTTTTTTACCTGAGAGAGTATTTCTGATCTGATATTCTCTGTAGCCTCATTCACCTGCTTTTTGTTTTTTAATTTTACTGCTTCTACTGTTACCATTTCCAAAAATTCAGGTGGGTACCTTCTGATTTCCTCTACCTTGTTGTCTCCTGGACTTGTCCTGAGTAGGTTAGAGGTCTAGGGTTGCATTTTACTTCTGCATCTTGTCATTTGCTATTGTTAAATTTTTGTGTGTTTTCTGTGTTGATACTTGCAAATTTTTATAGTAGGTAACTTTATCACCAGTATTGAGCCTTCTTAGGAAACTTCTGCTTCTCAGAGGTGTCTTCTAGGTGTACATGACTCTTGGTCTTTGTGTCTATGTCAATATCCTACCCTCCCAATTTATTAGAGATGAGAAGTTGCTGTTTGGCTGAGCATGCAGTCCTTTGATACTGGACCATGGTGATGATTATTACCCTAGACAATCACAGTGTTGTCATACGAGGGAGGGCAACTGATTACAACAGGTATGATATCCTGGCTAAAGTAGTACAATTAGCAATAACAAAAGCATGAAGCATAGTGTAGAAACTGACAAACTTGGTAACTATTAGTTTGGTACACTTGATCGTAGGCGTAAGCCCTACAGTTATATAACAAAATCCAAGATAAACCAGGAACTTATATGCAGTGAGTTTCCCTTTAGTAGAGTGATTTTCCCCTATGGGGAAGAAATTTAAGAGGGAGAGGGGAAAAAAACAGAGAGGTAAATGAAGAGAAATATAGTAGAAGCACGTCTGAAGGATAAAGGAACGTCACCCAAGCTTTGGGAAACTGGAGAAGACAATAGGAGAGAAAGAGTGAAGGTGAAAGCAAAAGAATTCCAAAATGAACCAGAGAGACTAGAGACAAGCTCGCTTAGTTGAAAATATCAAAAGTCAAGAAAGACAGCTGATGAAAGAGAGAAAAGACAAACAACACAAAACAAACAATAAAAATAAAAACTCAAACAATAAAAAGAAAAAAGACAAAACAGAAAATGAAACAAAGAAAAGCAAACATTCCCCCCCCAACAATAAAATTTCTCTGGTGTCCACAGCCCTGTGGTAGTGTCAAACGCAGAGCCCAAGTCTGTGCTGGGTAACACCACCGCGTCTGTAGTAGGATTAGGGCTGGGTGTGGGGCTGATCTTGGCCTCCTGATGTAGGGGCTGGGGCCAGCGTCTTCGGCCAGCAGCTTTCTGGATGTCCTTCAGTGGCCCATCAAAGTCCCCTTACCCTTTTGGTCTCTGTGTCCTCCCTGTACCCTTTATTTCTCTGTTAGTTGCTGTGGCACTCTCAAAGAATAAAGCTGCGCCCCATCCATGCTGTGTTCAGTGAGCGCCTCTCAGTCCTGTCTCTCTCCGCTTGTATTTCTGGATGCAGAGTATATGGGCTGCTGTTGACAGACTCACTGCCCCACTGCCCCTGTGGAGACAGCCCAAGGCTGCTTGGTCCCACTTCTATCTCCTCTCTAGTGGGCGGAGTGCTGATTTCCCACTTGTTGCCCTACCATGGCCCTTAGGCTGCTTAAATTGCATGACTGTATCCCCCTCTCGTGACCTGAGGGCAGAGCAGGAGCAGTCCTGCTGTTCCATTCACTTCCTTCACTGTCACTAGCCTTGTTTTAGCTAGAGAGTCCAGCCAGCCATTATGATGCATGACTGAAACAAAAAAACAACCAAACAAAACCACAACTGGTGGCCTCTCAGGGAAGGACCAACCTCCTGGTCACTCGCCCCTGTGTGTGCTGCCATGCTGCATCATCTTCTGTCTGGAGAAAGGCAAAAGGCAAGGGGCCTTATGTCCCAAATCTGTCCTGTGTGGCTTTGCCACACTGTTGCAGTCTGTTAGGTTCTTGGGAACTTCCCAGTGGTGATTCCCGCTCCAAGCACAGGCATCTCTCATACAGGAGGCAGCCCTGTGAGTGGCTTTGCCATTTTATAAGTTCTGCCTGTGTTTTGTTTGACCTACCAGCCTCCTATTTCAGATGAATTTTGGCATCAGAATGTACGTGCCTCTCTTTCTTCCAAATACCTGTGTTTGTAGGTGATTTTCTTTGAGTAGCTCCTGCATGGCCCCTCCTGTATTCAGCCTCATCAAATCCCCTGTATCAACATTTCTGAGACCGATGAATGCCTGTTTAAGTGTACAGCTGCCAAGTTCTTGTTCTTGTGAACATGTTGAAGGCTTATTTTCTCTTGGCATGTCAGTACAGAGTGATACAAACTCCATCTATGAGATTGGGGAAGAAGTACAATTTGTAATTACTACCAAATTATTATTAATGTGTGAAATTTTTAGTGGAACTGAGCTGCTTCCTAAATTCCAGGTCATCGTGATTCCATGTATAGACACAGGCTATCACGTCACAGTGGGGTTGGGTTGACAGCACCAACCAACTGATCTTCCTCACACTAGACCAGTATCAGAGTCATGGCCTGAACTATTTTCTTTAGGATGTGCTTTTCACTGACTGGAAAATCCAGAAATAAATGTCAAGTGTGGCAACTAAGGTGCTGAGAAAGGTGATTAATGTGTACCAGGAAATTATATTGCCACAACATATTTTTGTGAATAGGCACTTGCGGGAGCTAATGTCCAAGGCAAATTATTTTAGGGGTTGAACAGGTTCATAAATGCAGCTGTAAGTTGAACAATGTCAGCAGCATCCTTAGAGAATGCATATATTTTGAAAAGAATAAATGTAGCTCTTTATGGATAAGTAAAGAGAATTTATTATTGACAGAAAAATTTAAAAACAGTAGGGGGAATCTGTTAGAGGAAATCCTTTAAGCCTGTTCCACTCTAGATAAACTATATTTTCTAGAAAAAAGAAGCAGAAAGCCCAGCTTTATTAATAGTTGGCATCACCTTTTCAATATTTTCTTTGGTGGAATTCAGTGTTAATGGTTAGGAAAGTCAGTGTTTTTACTTTCTGTACCCTTTACTTGGTTTCCTTTATCTTTAGCAGTCTTTGAGAAAAGAGCCTACTTCTTTTACAAATACAATACAAAAACTCTGGCTTTAGGGAATAGCTATACCCTTTCGCATCTAACAAATTAAATAAGGCTTTTTTTTTTCTTATTTACTCTCCCTTTAGAATATCACTGCTTATATCACTACTGGTGTATTAATAATGTTTGATGATAATTATATTAACAACATTAATAACAAGATTTTAATTCTCTTGGAGTTAAACCGACTCCCCTGTGCTAAAAAGTAATCATTAGTAATTCCACACTGACTCATGAAATTGTCCATTTCAATGCTGAATTTTTACACTTCCACAGAGACATGGTAGATAAATAAGGCCTTTGATGTGACAACACCAACCTTTCCATTTCAACCTGTACTTGTGGCACTGTTGTGAGCAGTCATGTGGAGTGGAGGAGCAGGCTACATGGTTGTTGGAAGGGACCAAGAATTTACACCTTCACTTGCCAGTTTTTTAAAAAAAGCTTCCTCAGGATTATCCAAGTGAGGTTAAAATGGTACTTTTCTTCTTTTGTTTCTTTTCTAGCATTGTGGTACATCCTGTTCATCCTCTACTGCTTTTCTTTACCTTAGCCCATAATAGTCTTTTGTATTTATCAGGATCCTGACACCTTAAATAGAGCTTTGGGTCTCCTTGGATTCTTTCAAGCAACATTTATTGCTTATTCAGGGCGCAGTCGAATGGGAGTTGTACACTAATCTTAAATGGCTCTCATTCAAACTAGGGAACCAGCTTATTTCTTTCATCTCAAGAATCTCAGACTCCTTTCTTTTTTAGTCTCTCGGCATGGTGTGGTTTATACCTAGTTGTCCCCTAAAGCCTGACTGGATCATAGTCAGGATTGTTGCAAAGTGATTTGATTATAGGGGCATTATAGCTGACTTGCTGTTAGGAGGTAGGGCCTGGTCAGAAGAGGCAGGTCACTGTGGGCCTGACCTGCAAGGTGATATCTCCCTTGCTGCTTGCTAGATGCCCTGAGAAGACCAGCTTTTTGCCGCCATTTTACCACAGTGTTCTGTCTTGGAGTGGACTGACGATAGACTGAAGCCTCTACAAACGGTGAGGCACGTTTCCGCCTCTAGCTTGCAGATGTTGATTATTAGATCTCAGTGACAAGAAAATGACTGAGGCATGACTAGCAAATACTTCAGAGAGTATCTGAAGAAGGCACACCCACTTTTAGATCCTCAGGTTGGAAAGGATACAGACTTCCTTCAGTTATCCACTAGCAGGAATTAATCCTCTGATCTCACCTAGGTGCATGCTGGCAGCAAAACGCAGCGAAGCTGATGAATACTTTGTGTGTAGTAACATTCTCAGATTTACCTTGAGAAACATTAGAATTACACATTTGTAATGGGACAGAAAAGCTCCAAAGTGCACCTAAATGAAACAGCAAAATCATTCTTTATCTCAAGAGCGTGTAAGCCTTCTTGAATTGCTGAATTTGGGTGCAATAATATTCATCTTTCTGACATTACTGATGGTAATGCTATACTTGTTTGCTGGGTTTTCCTTGTAGGAAAGCACTTTTACAATAGTGTATGCTGAAAAGTTTTCACAGTTGCTGACATAATTGTTGCTCCTCAATAAATATTTGTTGAATTAACAAATGCATGTTAATTCAATGCAAGCGCATAATAGTCTTGCATCCTGTCACTGGTTGGCTGATGAGGCCCCTGGTAACAATATAATTTTGTCACAGATGACTTTGCTACAGCTCATAAAGATCACTGGGCATGGAGGAACAGAGCTGCCCTCTTCCTTCTTTGGCTCTGCCCAGCCAGCTGGTTTACACGAAATTTTCCTGGATCTGTTCTCTGTAGAGAAGAAAAATACCTCTAATTGTAACCTACTTGTTTCTCTTTGAAAAGAAAAGCTTTTCCAGCTGTGGTTAGGCTAAATTCTAATGGTTATTACAATTAATGCTATCATATCTGAAGCATCATATTATAGAAGTTTATTTCTTTCTCCTGGCATTCAGTACAAGTGTTCTTAGTCAGGCAGGATCTTTTGCAAGCTGTGTTATAGTGACTCAGTCTCCTTCCATCTCAGGAGTCCACTGCCTCCAAATTGTGGCTTTCAGATTATGCTGAGAGGGTCATTTCCATTCAAGCCATCTAGAAAGGGATTGTATCATAGAAGATCTTACCTGGGTAGTAGATACTTGATAGTTGTGTACATCATTCCTAGTATACTCCTGTTATGGTTTGTGTCTGGATGCCCCCTTCCAAGCCTCATGCAGTCATGGGGCGGGCTTCTAGAGTTTTTGATTGATCCATGATCCAGTGCTGGGATTATGAATGTGAGTGCCACACCCACCCTGGGGCGGGAAGCCTGCCTACAGTATAAAGGAGGGAAAGAGGCTTGCTCTTGCTGCTCCTCCCTTTTTGCTCTTGCTGCTTTTGCTGCTTTCCACTTCCGTGAGTTGTTACCCTCTGCCATGTGCCACTCTGCCTTGTAGCCAGACAAATATGGACTGAAAGCTCTACAAACTGTAAGCTAAATAAACCTTTCTTTCCTTAGTTTTGGGTCAGGTATTTTGTCTCAGCAATGAGAGAAAAGTAACAAAGACAACTCCACTGGGCATGACTTGGTCATATGGCTGTAGATTGTTGCAACAGAATTGGAGATGCTTCCTAACAATCATTCTAGGACTAGAAAAATAGGTGGTTTCTGTTGCAATAGTCAGTACTAATTAAATAGACATGACATACAAAGTTAGGGATATATTCCCAGAAGCATAACATATTTATATCAACAGATCTTAAAATATTTATTCACACTATACACAGATATCTACTTTATCTGCAAGCTATTGACCCTTTCTCGCAAGCTACCACTCACCAGATAATGGAAAAAGAAAAGAAACTAGCTTTTAGCTCAATTGTACAGAATAATTCATGGAAACCTTCTGCTATGGTTTGAATGGTTTTCTGACTTCCCAAAGGTTTTGTATTAGGACCTTGGTCTCCAGAGTGGCAGTACTGGGAAATGATGAACTCTTTAAGAAGTAAGGATAATGGGAGGGACTTCCTAGTTCAGTTGGGGGTGTGGTCCCAAGAGGGGTGGAGATACTTACTGGATGTTTGCTGGTTCTACCACACTTCCTCTCTGGCTCTGTGGTTGCTTCTTCCCACAGGTCTCCTGCCATTGTCCCTCACCAACATGTGGACACAACAGAGAAGGCTTTCTCTGGAACTGAGCCCATGCCAGTGCCCTGCCTCTGACTCCACAAAACTGTGGGATAAGTAACTCCCTTTCTTTATGAAGTCAGTCTGTCACAGTATTTTGCTATAGCAATGAAAAACTGGTTAATACATCTTATCTGGTGTGCTTATCAAATATTTGATTGATTACTTGAAAAAATTTACTAAGGCCAAAATTCATGAAAACAAATTCATTAAATATTTTAATTTAAAACATATACACCTTGTTTTGCTTGGCTTTAATATAAACTTAAAGACTTTCATTTGGACAAGTGTACTACATCCACTGTGTGCTTTATCCTTTTTTTGTTTCTCTTTTCTTAAAATAAAGAAACAAATTTCCAAATCTCTCTGTCTTTTGAAATATTTAATCTGACAGTCGTTTTAAAAAATATACAATTCAATAGTTTTAATATATTCCCACAATCAGGCAGCTATCACCACAAACTAATTTTAGAACATTTCCTTACTCCTAAAAGAAACCTTGCACACAGTAGCGGCCGCTCTCCATTTCTCTCCCCAGCTCTGGCAGCTGCTGGTCTCATTTCTGTTTCTATGGACTTGCTCATTTTGTCCTCTTTCTAACCAAATCACTCATGTTGAATGATATTGTTTCCACATTTTTCACTATTACCAAAAAAGGCTCTGATATACATAATTTTTTACATGTTAAAAATTATATTATTTTTCTTGCTTTTTTCTTTTAAAAATGTGCTGATTTTTAGATTGACAAGTAAAACACGTACTTATCATTAAGAATATGATGTTTTGAAATATGTATATATTCTTTTTGGGAGAGAAAAAAAACCTCAGTTCTACCAGTACAAGGTCAGTAGAAGAATGATCATCCTCAGACCTGGTTGAGAGATATCACTGCCCTGTATCCTGAACTTTAAGTGGTGGAACTCTTGCCCTTCTTTGTCTACACCCATCTTTACTGAGCTAAGGATGGCAGGGGACAGGGACATGTCTCCAAGAATGTCCATCTTGCCCACAGCCCCAACTTCCAGGCCACATTCTAGATAACCATGACTCATGCCTCAAAGTCTGTTACATGGCTTATGCAGAACTCTTTCCTGTCTTCTCAAGTGTGGGCCATATTTTAAATGAACATCTACCCAGACCATAGGGGGAGTCCGTGGGTATAGTGGGATGGAGCCCAGCAGCTGGGCAGGAGTGTCCAGATATATTTGAATGTCCCACAGTATACCAAGAAATCAGGAGTATGAAGTGTGGCCAGTGGGATATCAAAGCTTTTTTTCTTTTCTTTTATAAAGAAAAGAAAACAAAATAACAACAAAGATAAAAACAAAACAAAAGCCATAAAAAGATACAGAATTTCAAAACAAGATGATAGGAAATTGACAATGGTAGTAATATTACACATTGTTATCTTCAAGGAAGTTGCTCAGATTTCCAGATGTAAGAATGCAAGATTGATCTGCCAATTACCCAGAGTATCTCATATTACAAATGGAACTTGGAGGATCTTAAGGACTCTTAAATTCAATACTGGTTTTCCCAGTTGTTATGAAGGCCTATTTATCAAGGTGGGAAATTAGAATAATCTGAACATTTTGTTAGACTGATTTATAACTTGTAAATGTAGACATACTTGTGTCTTACTCTGGGTCCTGTGGATATTAGAGATGGACTATTGGGGATGGCAACACTGAATGAAGGCTGGTATGCGTTTGAAGAAACATAAAACAAAGCATGCACAGGTAAAATCTAAGTCATAAAAGGTAATATCTTTAGGGTCACTTTCAGTAAGATATATTGTGCTGTTATAACTTCTCCCAAATGTAGGACCCTAGTGACCACCCTAACTGCCTATCCACAGGGAGGTCCTCCTAACCAGACTGAGTTCCTCAGCCTGTAGTCTTCCTCTAAATAAAAAAGCTGTGCCTTCTCCTGTCATGCTGCTGGGTGAAATGTGCCATCATTCCTTTTCCCTTTGGCTCTACATGTAGTAAAATGCTACTCTTTCCAGGCCTAACTCAACAGTGGTCATTTATGATCCTGTATCATTTTTCTCTTCCAGTAGCATGTAAGTCTGTGAGCACAGGGAGCATAGACAGTCGTCTTTCTTTCTCCAGGATCCCTCATAGTTCTATACACACAGATCACTGAATGTCTTTAGAAACATCCATAAACCCCCTGATTCTTTTTTTATTTTTGGTACTGGGAATCAAACTCAGGGCCTCACGCTTGCCAGGCAGGCACTGTGCCACTGAGCTATATCCCCGGCAAACTCCCGATGCTTATAGCATGTGTTTCTGGAATGATAGAGTAACATGGGATGCCATATCAAATATAAGAAGGAGGGTTGTTTGCCTTCTGTATACTCTGTCTTGTTGATAAACTAAAAATTCTACAGAAGGTATTTGTAGTTATTTTTCTACGGATCTTTCAGAGCTATTAGCATGGTTTTGAGATCAGAGGTGGCTCCAATCATACTTGACTGATTAGGGAAGAAAGCATGTGAACAAAATGATTTAGGATGAAAATGGAAACCAGCACTTCTGAAACAAAGCTAAAAATGTCCTCTGTCTGCAGATGCATGTTAGTGAGGGAGAAAGGAAGAGAAAAATATTAGAGAAGATTGGAAATTATTTCAAGATCTTGCAGTGAGTGTCCATTTCTAGTTTTTCTTCTCTACCCTGTCCTTAGTTTCAAGATTCAAAGTACTTGGAGGTGATCTCTACTGTTACTGTATCTGTTCCATTTAGCACAGGCTGTCACATTCCTTGACAGTTGCATATTCCTGTCTAGTTTGAATAACTTGCAAATATCTTCCTTATCATCCCTCTGTCTTGAGAAAACAATGCTAGCTAGGCCCATAACAGGGCCTCAAAACCCATCTTACTGACTCACACTGGTCTTTGAAATACTTTCTCTGAATGTGAGCACATCAGTGAAATAATTTTTTTTTTAATTTTAGAAACATAAAAGTACAAAAACATATTGACAAACAGACACCAATTATCATAAAAAATAGTACAATCACAACTAATCTATAGACAAGGTGATATGATCTCAACAGTGGTTATTGCTTTATCCATTGATATCTTCGAATTGTAAATGTATGAACCCATATACAGACATGCAAATTTAGTCACACAGTTAATCCTCTCAACAACAGAAAAAACACAAAAACCAAAAATCCGAAGACAAGAAACAAAACAGGCATACAACAACAACAGCAACAACATCAACAACAACAAAAAAAACACCCCTTGTTGCTGCTTTACATATTGATACCTTCAAAGTGTGTGTTCAGGATAACACATACAGATATACACGATTAATCTAATATCCTGTCATCGATTATTGCTTAGCATTAAGTGATATAATACAATAGTAGAACCATGTTAGCCCTCCTGCATATATGTATATTCATATATATTCATATATACATACATACATTTTTGTCTTTTTCTTTCTCCTTTCCTTTGTCCCATCTG
>PVLD010016542.1:0-44662 GCA_004027595.1 Dinomys branickii | reverse complement strand
CTACTATCTTATCTATAATTTGGTATTTCCTTTAATGTTTTTGTGTTAACTAATGTGAAGATAACTATGTAATACAACATCCAGTTCTAATTCCCTACTATATTCTGTATAACTTTGTATTTTCTGTATTGTTTATGGCTTTTCTGGTTCATATGTCTCCATTCTTTTGTCTTTAAAATAAAATTAAAAAAAAAAATACATTGCAGCTAGCCTGTTTTTTGTTTTTAAATGTAAGCACTGTACTTGTGACTAAGATCCCCCTAAAGGGGGCATGTTAAGAATTTAGGAAAAAAGAAGTTATAAAGAAATTCCAAAATAATACAGTTTAGAAAACTGTGTTCCTTGGAGTTGTAAAAAAGTGAAATTATTTAGCTTAGAGGAAAGCTAAGATGTGACTTCATAAATCATGTCAGTAGAGAAAGCTCAGCAAATGATCTTCACTTTCATTGGAGATAGAAGTAAGTGAAAGCCCTGAACAGCAGCATGGGGCATGCAGATTACATGCATGGGAGGTTTCTAACTTCAAAGACTGTAGAATACTGGGAAAAAGTATTCTCACTATTGATTGTCAAAATGGCAATTAAACACAAATATACTGAAAATGAAAAAGGGGCACAGTTAAAGATTCAGAACAAATTAACAATTATTAATTATAAATTATGAAAATAAACTTGAAAAACTAGGCAAAAGCAATCAAGATAATATAAATTACTAAGAGAAAGAAGAATCAAATATTAGAGGGGAGAGATAGAAATTAGTTGCAGATAACTTTATATCTGGAAAGTTTAGTACATAAAATCCAGTAATCAATTTGGAAATGTAAGGGTAATAAAGCAAATATTTATACACATTTTATAAATACTGTGCAGGAATTATATGATAGAAACTATTAATACTTTATTGGAGGAATACAATTGTGAAAATGAAAATTCAGTAGAATACAGATGGCATTCAGAGCACCACTACCAGTTCTCATTCTCTGTCCTCCATCTTTCTCCCTTTCATTAAGTATCCCAAGATGGCAACTTTTGGAGGATGGGGGTAGAGAAGGGGAATAAAAGTGATTGATTAAAATTACACTAAAATTTATCTTGAAGAAAAATTAGGAAACATCCAGGAAAGTATAAAAGGAGAATGGGAAGCACCCCAGCAGACAATACAATTTATAAAGTGCAATAGTGTAAGAGTTGATGCTGGTAGAAATTTTTATGACGTATCAATGGAAAGAATATATCTCATATGCATGAAACTTGACAAAATCCCATCCATCTCAATATAGAAATTTGGGACATCAAGAAGCATTTCAAGTTAGTGGGTAACAAACATGAGAGTTTTAGGCAACTCAGTTGCTAAAGTTGGATCCTTATTTCTCTATTTACACCAAATTAATTTCAAATGTGTTAATGATTTGAGCATATAAAATGACTATAAAAGTACTAGAAAAAGTAACATTTTAATTTTGGAGTGGGAAAGGCCAAAATAAAGTTCATAACACCTAGGATAAAGCAAATTACTGAGTACAAAGAAATTAAACATTATTGAATGGTTAAAAACAATAATCAAATGAACAAAGCAAAACAGTACAAGAATCAAAGGATAAATTGGGAAAGTATTTATATTAATAGAGAAGTATTTCATAATTTACTGAATTTTCACAATTTGAGTAAACCAAGAGAAGAAAAATGAGTAAATTTAACAGTAAAGTATGTATAGGATATCAACAGGTAGTTAGCAAAAAATAAAAGCAAAACAAAATCTAACCAATGAGAGAATGTTTAACTCAAAATCAAGATTACACAAATCCACTAAGTATACTGAATCAACAATTGCACTGCTAGAATTCACTGTAAGCAAAAGAATGCCAATGCAAGCATATAGGAAAGGGGACTGGTTAAATTATGATGCAGCCACACAGTGGTACATTATGAAGCCATACAAAGAAGATCTATGTGTAATGATATAGAAAAAGGTGCACTATATAAAAAGAAATTGTATTACTTTATAGGAGAAAGCAAAAATACATACATGTACATATACTTATATATGCATAAAAATTTTTTCAAACAATATACACCAGTCTTAACAGCATATGTCTCTGGACTTGTGTAGTTTTTAACTTTTATTCTGTAACAGTTTGTATTTGAAAATAAATTAGCTTATAAAATACTGTCTTATTTTATGTAGGTCAATTTTTAAAATAAAAACTGTACAATGCCAACTTCCTGCAGAACACCATTAGTAAATGTCGTAAGTTTATATATCTAATTAATAATCATAACTTTCAAGTAATTGAAGACAGGTGCTTTGACTCCAGGTACTTAGCTTCTTTTACAACATCATGTTAAGTTTGGGCCTTGCTGGAACTATCTTTCATCACTTTTTTCAAACTCAAATCTAAGCTGTGCCTACAAGCAATTAAACCAATTTTAATGGAGTAACACTTGGAATAAATAAAAGCAAAAACTCCAAGGTTAGGGTGGGAGAGATAATTTATGGAATGCGTTTTGAAATTCACTGAAAACTTTAAATGCAACACTTGAAAACTAGACATTATGGTCAGGGCAGTGCGCTTTGATATGCAATAAGCTATACACTTTGTTATTAGAGTTGATATATTTAAATAAATATGAAAAGAAAATGCCTTATAAAATTTTACTGATGCCTCATTATAAACAGGTGAAAATAAAGTATGACATGATAAGCAGAATCCAAATCTTGAAACTAAATCCACTGAAGCTTGGGAGAGAATGTAATAGCTTGTCAGTCACATTCATCGTCCGTCCACTGTAAAGAGTCTACAGTATCATGCTGTTGGTCACAGTTTTCTGTCTAATTGTTTAATTTTATAAATATGTTATATATGGTGACTTACACTTTTCAAAATGTCAATATATATTTTAGGAAAATAAAAATCAGAATTTTAGACCTGAATAAAATATTTTGCATCCAAATTACTCTTCCCGTGCACATGGAGAAACTGAGCATTAGGTGTTTAATCGATCCATCTAAATCTTCATCACAATTTTGTATAAATAGGTAAAATTTCAGTTAAGTGATTTGCTTTGGGCTAGTGGTAAAACTGGACTCAGAACACTGTCTACATCTTTTCTAATTCCAGTGCTTTTTGTTACTTCATGATGTTACACTTCCTCCATGGTACCTCAAAACTGGCTCCGATAATCCTGGCAGATGGTAATTGCTGTGGCAGCTGTTACGGCAGCTCAGGTTAATTAAATTTTTCTAGATCAACAGTGTCCAAATTAGTGTTAATATCCTATATTCTTCCATCAAAAAATGCTAAGAATGAATGTTTCTATTAAAATAATTTGTGATGCCTTTTGAAATAAATGAAGAATTAGCAAAATTGGAGTAGGACCTTTAAATAAAGATCAAGATTTGGCTGAATTTACACCTGTTAACTGCGTATTTATGCTTTAAAGAATATTTTTTTGCCTTTTTTTTTTCTTTTTTTGCGGTACTGGGGATCGAACTCAGGACCCTGCGCTTGCTAGGCAGGCGCTTATTCCACTGAGCTATATCCCCAGCCTATTTTTTTGCCTTATTCATTAAAAGTATATGTAAATTACCTATCATGCTTTGGGAACTTTTAAAATAAATAAGAGGAACACAACAAAAACTACATTCATTACATATAATTGTGAAGAGTCTGTAAGTAGCAGCTAAAATGAATTGTTACTGGTTAAAGGGTCCTATTTGCATTTAGAAATGATAAGTATACGATACCTTCTTAAAATATAAATTAATTAAAATCAAATTAACCACATATTTAGAAACACAAAGAAAATAGGGACTGATGATAGTAGTGTCACGGTTATTTCCTATGAATATCCAACTTTCCTGTTGGTGAGTCCATATATTTATTTTTAGTACCAGGAATTGAACTCAGGACCCTGAGCTTGCTAAGCAGGCACTATGCCACTGAGCTACAGCCCCAGCCCCCAAATACTTTACAAAAAAAAAGTTAGAAACTGCAGTCATACAGACATTTCTAACATTTTCAAATCATTCAAATGTTATGAGGTAGCACAGTAGTGAAAAAGCAAAATAAAAACATGAAAAGATTTGCTAGGAATAATCACTAAAATGGAAAACTTTTAATCCCAAACAATATAAAGTGTTGCTGGGCGTGGTAGTGCACACCTGTAATCTCAGCACTCAGGAGGCTGAGGCTCAGGAGACTGTTGTGAGTTCGAGAATAGCCTGGGCTACAAAGTGAGCTCAAGGCCAACCTGAGCTGCATAGCAAGACCCTGCCTCAAAAAGATAGTGTTAACTGCTGCATATATATACTAATACATTACTATTTATATATTTATACATTAATATTTATATTAAATAATAGGTTAGCAAACAAAAAACTATCAATAGATGACTTTTGGGGGAGGCAAAATTGTTTCAGAGGAATGAGTTTTTATGTAGGACAGCAACGTAGGGTATGAAAGGAAAATGAAATTTATCTAGATGAAAAATAATGAATGAATGAATGCTAGTAAGCCAAGAAAACCTACTAGGTAATAAAGAAACAGTTTTTACAGATTGGTTAATTTGAATTCTCTAAGATATGTAAGAAGAAAGGTTGATGAATAGATTCTACTCACAACATAAGCATGCTTGAAAAGCCAACCAAATTCAGGGAGTTTCTTGTAAAATGGTAACTGCTATCATTGTTCAAGTATTTAAGAACAGACAACATGTTCAGAAATAGCTTTAGAGAAAACCTAAGAAAGTACATCTTAAGAGTTATCAGATTAAGGTTTTGGGGTAAAAAGTGTTCTACCAATTCACTTGAAATCTGAGGCCTCACTGCTATGGCCCAGGAAAGGAGGTATTCAACCGAGACTCATGGTTACATGTAGTAGAAAACAAACAACCTCACTGACTGGACCATCAGTTTTTAAAGAGGAACTACCCTTTCTTATGTTTCTCATACTCGTCTCCTTCCACGCTAAGGAGTTACTGTGGCTCTAAGCCGAAGCATAGGCACAGGATATGGTAATATCTTAGGCAAGAAAGCTGCGCATATAAGCACAACCAAACAGTCTGGAAAAGAATAGCATTGTGCCCATGAAATGGTTTTGTGGACTACAACAGCAGACTATCAACCTGCCTAACAACATACTATAAGCAGCATGGTGAGGGTCAGGAGTAAGTGCAGGGGGTTACAAGAGTCTCACTAAAGCAGTTCCAGCAGAACCTCTAATATTAATCAACATTTATTGATCTGTACCTACAAACAGTAACATTTCTTTTAAAATACTGTATAGTTAAGAGCATCCAAATAACTGAGAATTTATTATTTCTACTTTTTACCAATTACTGTGTGAAAATTATCATGGTACTGTAACCATTCTACTAACCTTGAAAGGAAACAAAAAGGATGAGATTTAATGCTGTTTTTATCTTGGCAAAGAGGAGAAAAGTGTATATAGAATTTATGTAATGGTGGCCGAGAACTAGCATAAACTGGCATTCATCTGGAATAATAAAAATATAAGAGTTCTTATTAGGCACTACATTAATAATATATATTATCATGTTTTAATCCTATCAAAACACCAAAACACCAAGACACATGACACTAAAATAGGCACAACATAAAGCTAGCAAAAGAAAAAGATTTTACTCAGTCCAAGAATCCTGGCCTGACCCACAGGGCACTGCTTTACCTTAAATAAAAACATTAGTATCAATCTGCGCTTTGCACAGGACTACAGGCAGTTCATCTCTGTGGGTTCAACCAACAGATTCAACCATGGATCAAAAATGTTCTGAAACATTTCATCTGCACTGATCATGTAGACAGGAGGCTTTTCCTCGTCATTATTCCTTACAGAATATAATTAAGACACTATTTCCTTAGCACTTACATTGTATTAGGTAGTAAAGCATATCTAGGAGGATATGCTTAGGTTATATGCATATACTCTGCTGTTTTATGTAAGGGATTTGAGCAGGAATAGATTTAGGTATCCTCACGGGTTCTGGTAGCAAATTCCCTGTATATACCTAGGGACAACCATAGAAATGCATGTGTGTGTACCAGTAGATGCAGTGCAATCTCATTTTAATAGTTCACTGGAATACAGATTTGGATATGCCACAAACTCTATGTTATCTCTTATAATGCTTCAAGTTTCATGTGACATCTGGGGAGCATCATCTCTTTGGAGATGGGTTCTATCTTACGTCTTAATTTCTACAATTCTTTAGAAGCTACATGTAACAGCTAAACAGCAAACAGGAATGGGACTAAGAAAATGTTGACATTATGGATTGGTGGATGTTTTATCCCCAGTCACCAGAGCAATAAAGCTCACTACTATTAAAAGCTCATGAGAAATGAGCAGAACTCTTGACTATTTTCTTTAGGGCTGTTACATTAGTATCTTGAAAAGTGTTGGATACCTATGTAACAGGAATTTAACAGACACGTAGAGTGAATACATGACATTTTTTTCTTTGTATTCATATAAACTATGCTTTCAAATAGAGCTGGAAAAAGCCAGTTACACATATGTAATGAATTTTATTCTTTTAGGAATTGAAAAATCCAAAGTACCCTGGTAACTTATACCAGAGAAGTTAACTTTGTATGAAATCTCAGTCTCCTCTACCTATATTCCAACACTGTAGCTTCATAGATCTCCAACTAAAACAACTTTGGACTTGAAGTACTGTAAAAATATCTATTTCTCTAAATGCTCCCCATAGGGTTCTTTACAGTGGTAAATTTTCTTTCTTTTTTTTTTTTTACAGTGGTAAATTTTCACTGAAAAATTGTCAATATGGTTCATTAGAGTCATTATCAGAATGAGTAGGATACCATATCATTTAAATTTGTGAATAAAAATCCTTAAGTGACAAAAACAAAAATCCTAAGAAAACACAAAACACCTTTCACAAATGACTTTTCTTTTTTTACATGAAGGAGGATGAGCTTTACTAAGCTCATTTTATGCTGAGACTCTTTATACCTCTCTGAAGAAATTATGGGCAGAGCTCAAGTCATTAGTTAAGTAAGTCCAGAATTTAGCATCTTCCGCTAATTAAGGCTCAACTAATAATGCAATTTTAATCCAGTTTACATGTCCTTGGTATAAAGGGGGTAAGGCCCAAATAGAACATACCTGAATTTAACACCTAAGATTTCTTCTGTTACAATGTAGTGAATTTCCACTATATAGTATTTATCTTTCTTTAATATATTTACAAATTCAACAAGTGCAATGATGACAAGTTTTTAAGCAGTCAAGATACCAAATTCATCTCATTCAGGTTATTAAATTTAAAGAGAATTAATTTATTTTACACTTGAGATGAAGAGAAAACCTGAATCTTCCCTAAGTGGAACCATCACTTCCCGAGGAGAGACGTAACTTCTGAGTTTTACTCAAAGAGTATTTTTATATAACACTGGAAGGTTCTAGGAGGGATTACAGTGGTTCAAAATACATTTACTGAAACATATTACTAAATGTTTAAAAGTCTGGGCCTTCAAAAACGATGGGACAAAGACTTTCTAAAAGATTCTGCTAAACTAATAAATGAAGTAGGAGAACTGTCTCCAAGTGGATGGGTAATCTCCTTCCCAGGCTCTGCTTTTCCTAGGTGCTAAGAACTCTCATCTCCGTGGGTAACAATATTCAGCTCTCTTCAGCTTTCTCATCCCAATCAGAAGTCTCCTTCCGGAGAGGATGGGTTATAAAACGAAGAAGGAAATCTCAAAAGCCTTTGTTTCTTAGCTCTTGTCCACTTACTCAAAATTTCAGATGAAGCCAAGAGTGTTCAGCACTACTCTGGCAATCTGACTGGTATTTTTAAACCCTTTTTTCATCAGCTGTAATTCTCTTCCTGAAGTAAAAGGGAGGATACCACGAAAGCTGAAGACAGTTGTCTTCCATTTGCAATTAAGGCAGTGTTTGAAGCTAATTATAAACACGTGTAATTTCTGAAAGAAAAGAAATGCATGACAAACAAAAGCATCTTCCCTTTTCCAACAACTTACATAATGGCAACTACATCTTTGTAGAGGTCTGAAAAACAACACAGATAAAATTCAGAAATACTTGAAATGAGAAAGAAGACACTCCCACGAACTCACCTCTTTATACACACAGACAACAGACACAGGAATTATACATACAGGTACACTCACATACATTTTAGAAAATATTTATTCAGGAGGAAGTTTTTAAAAGACACAATGTCTACAGGTAGAAATGCAATCAATGAAAATAAAAAAGTTTATACATCAGTTATAACAAAGGGCTCGGAGGACCATTTCTATGCTTCAGAAATTAAAGACTAGATTTTGTATACTGGGGTTATTCTTTAAGTGGGATTTTTAAATACTGAGAAATTAATAATATTATAAAAATTTATAGTAAGGTAAAAACATAAAACAGCAGTTCAAATGTTTGGCTCATAACTATAGAATTTTAAAAAGGAAATACTCCATAAATGATATGAAGACAAAGAACAATTTGCTTCCCCTCTATATTTTCTTTTCTTTAATGAGCATACATTGCTTCAACAATGTAAAAAATAATCTTTAATATTTGAATATTTTCATATTGTCCGTAAAATGCTACTTTTGGACAGAATAGTGAGTTCACTAACAAGAGAGATTTAGGTTTTTAATACACATGTGGGTCTCTACAATTTTTAATTAATATAAATGTCAACTTTTACTGAATATAGTCAGAAAATCTCTGTAGAGATAATGTAGTTAACAGGCTACTGACAAATGAAAATTCACAACAGATAAATATAATCAAGACAGGCTAAATCTTCTCATTATGTTTCATTAAAAACAATAATACCCGTAAGATAGTGAATGCTCATGTATTTGACCACCTAAAATCCTCAGTAACAACATAATGCAGCTTGGTAGAAATCTCTGTTAACATTTCATCGCTTAGAAAACTCATGTAAAATGAAGACTGCATTAAAAGCCAGTTTTACAAAATTATGAAACATTTGTTTTAAAACTGATTATTTTGAGACACAATACTGCCCTGTACTGCATACACTGATTGACGTGGAATGGCTGCTACATAAATTTATCATATTGACCATGGACATGGAAACGTTTTACACCACAATAAAGCGAAGCTATAATCTTTTACTTATGAAATCATACATTATTCTCACTAGTTCTCTAATACAGACCTACTTGAAATGATGTTTTCTCTCTCTTCAAGGTTTTCTATAATTTTTTGTATAGACACCTACAAATTTAATTAAAGGTTAAATTAACAGCCTAAGTATTTTAAATTGATTTTCATTTATACCTAAGGAACAAGGATAGAAAAGCCCAACTGGGATTCTTTTTACACACTCGCAATTATTACTTGATCCAAATTAACAATCTAGCTCACTCAGTATCATTTTAATATTTGGAGGCCATTATAAATTCACTTGCAAGGAAATCTGTAAAACAGAAAACAGGTTTGAAGGTGAGTGGAAAAGTACTCACTATCAGCTGGAATGGTTGTTTTTTATCTTTTTCCCATTATCAAGATAATTTTAAAGCAAAGTTTCTTTATAGGATTTAAGTAAGGCAAACTAGCAGCTTCAGTGAATAGTAATTTTCTTTTGTGTATATGATCTTGAAACAAAAATAGTATATTTTTCATGCTGAATATCAATGTCTTAGTCATAAATCTACTGTGGCTTTAGCCGTACATTTAACAGCATGTCCTTAAAGTCAACACCTCAGCACTGCCTCAGTGTTTTAAGCAATTTCAAACACTAAAATTCATTTATTTATGTCCAATGTGAACGCTGATTAATTTCATTTATAGGCTCTTACAAACTTTTACTCATGGTCATCACTTTGTACAATTTCAGAATATTTATACACAAACTTTTATTTCTGCCAATTTTCTGTATGCTATTCAAGGTAAGGCAGACAGAAATGAAAATAAAAAACCTCATAAGGATAATCACTCCCTTAGGGAAGAGAGAATATTCCTTTCCATTTTCTACACATAAGCAATGATTATGTAGAAATCTGGAATATAAAAGTGAAAAAGATATGGAAAGGTACACTATTAAGTAATTTTCAAATATGATTTTCTCATCAGACTTTACTATTACATAGCAACTAATTAGTTATATAGCCAGTAATATAGAAGGTAACAGTTCATTTCTTTAGACTCTCAAAGATGAACTCTTTTTGTGTATTTGAAGAACAAGAAAATATTTTTGTCTAGTCCTGTATCTCCATCAAGAAAACAATGTTATAAAACAACAGAACAACTGTCATTGTTAAATTTTTCTCTAGCAAAACAACAAAGTAGTTTATAAAACTGGAAAATTAATTAATACCTGTGGTAAAAGAGACATGAAAAGAGTATTTTACTGTGGCAGGAAAACAGAAACAGAAAAGGCCAATTATATTGTGAAAGAAAATATTTAATAAGGGAAAGTGAAAAAAGATGAAATTCTAAGACTACATCAGTGAAGTTTACTTAGTTATAGCATTGTTGTTTTTTTACTGGTGAAGAGATTTTAAATAAATATAATCCTACTTCCAATTTTCTTTTCATTACAATGGCCAGTCACTGCTGAAGAGAACAGAACATTTTCTAAATTTTTTTTCTCAGCAATTCATTTATTTATATTAAAGAAAATAAAAATTAAAAAACCAATACAAATGATACAGATTTTCAAAATGAGATAGGAAATTAATAATGGGTGTTATATTGCGGATTGTTATCTTCAGAATTAATCATATAGCAACTCAGCAAATGTCTTGAAAACTAACCTTTTCTCTTTTACAAAGGCTTTGTGCCTAGCAAAGCTAGAACGTAAGAAGCCAATGAAGACACTTCAAGGCTGCTCCTTCCTCTAGCCCACACTATTTATAAGTACTGGCCCTGTATTTTCCAGCTTCTAGAAGGAGCGTTTGGAGGAGGAGGAGACGTTGGCCAAGTACAGTGTAAGACAGCAGTGGGTGCATGACAAACAGAAATTCTGTTTCCAGCAGTGATTATTGTAATGGTCACTGTTTTCATTTAATCCAAAAATACTATTGGGATGTGAATAATTAAATTCTATGACATTTCCATATTTCTTAGTTCTAATATATTACACATTCCCTTAAATCATTTTAATTTGAATGAACGCTAGGTAGGTAGAAATTTCAAAAAAAGTTACTGTAGCTGTTGTTCTTTTGCTTTTGGTAAAATTAATTTTCAAAAGCGAGAGTAGTCATTTTCAAAGAACATAAGGAACAAAGATTTATAGACATAAAGGCCTGATAAAAGAATTAAGCAATTCAGAAGTCATGAGTTGAATCAAATCAAAAGTCTTTTACAATTTAATAAAAACAATATACAGTATACTGTATAACCAAAGCATTTAACATGAGCTAAGGTAAATAATCCTTTGTTGATCCATATGCATAATACTCAAGGAATTAAGCATTGTAATTATTAATAATCTTTCTTTTCAGATGTTTTTTGGCTTTGATTTCTTTTGTACGAAATCAAAAGTACAGCTAGTGTACCAGTGAAACAGGACAATTAGACTGACCTCAGTTGAAACTGTAAAAAAAAAGCACACAGAGCATAAAACAAGTTCACTTATGAATCTTTTAGCGGCACAGATAACATATACATAATTATGTCTGTTATAAACATTCCAATGTCCTGAATTAATTTATAAGATTATATAATAGGATAGTACATGTGAATATATAAATTAACAAATACATATGACTGAAACAAAACATGAATCAAAGCAAAAGATCAATTTTTCCTTTAGACTAGAAATTATTTCACTATCTAATCTTCCATAAGTCATGAATGTTTTTATAGTAGTACAGTACTCTAACACATATGACTCTGAAATAGAATAAATTCACACTATTTCAAGTTATGTGAGTTTATTATTAACAGAAGGTGGACAAAAATACTTAAAAAATGCTAGATAAATATAGTACATTGAAGTGGGTGTTACTATTCTCTTTTGTTACACAATAGTATTATATTAAGTCCAGAAATTTACAGAATTAAAAAAAGGCATTTTGGTAACAAACAAGCAGGTAATTTAAAATAAAACTACATTAAAAACATAATGAAGTATAAATTTAAAATCTTGAAGATAAACTACAATACAAAGTTATGAAATATATGCAAGCAAATCTGTAATATGTAGTACGCTCTACTTTGGATGTAAAATACATTTTTTCCTATGCTTAAACATGCTTTACATGATGTTCAGAAAAACATTTTAAAAGAAAAAAGTGTTTTACCTCCCTAAAATGAACATACAGGCTTTATGACAGCAGTCATTTAAAATGTTAATGCAACATTCTGAGTAAAATGGTAAATAATATGTGCATTTTAACAGATTAGATCTGACTAATCATCACCACCACCATCCTCATCATCACTACTGCTATTGTGAGTCATAATCCACTCCCTGTAGACCTGAATTTTCTGTAAGCATGGTAAAGGGAAAGAGAAGCGTAAAGGTTAGTAAAGTATGGAAGATTGCTTGGAAAACATAAAATTATGAAATGTTTAAGGAGCAAGTAGCTGTAATTAAGGCTATAATTATAGACAGAGTATTATATAACTTAATAGGCCTAAGACTAACATCAACTAGTTTATACACACACTCAGTGCACAAATACCACTTTTCTAGTGTGCAACTTTGACTACCAGGAAGCAAGCATTGTTGTAATGTGCTGTTTTCTGGATAGGAAGTTACACAATGAAAGACAGTACTTTACATTCAATTATTACATATGAGCATATATAACTTAGGGACACAGAATCTTTTTTAGGAATGAAAAATACAAAGCAACAGTTGAAAATATTTTCTAAGGAACCATCGTTAAATTCCTTAGGTGAGATTTGAAATCCAGTTTATTTGCCATCTAATTATTTTTCAAAGTATTGTTATTTATACGGTTTAACACATTTGCTAACAATGCAAGTAAGTTTTGACGTAAAAAGCACCCTGCCACTAAGATAGTAAATCACTTGTGAGAGAATAACGGTAACTGGAAACATGCCGAGGCATCTCATGAATTCCTGTAGGCTCTCTAGGGAACACTGTACTTCACAGGCTTGCTGAAAAGTAAGTAACAGCTGACAAAGATCATGAGACTTTAGCCACTGAAAGCACTCTTTTGGCGAAGTCTGGCCTACTAAAACTAATGTGATTCTTTAAAAGTAGAAAGGCTTGTGTATCGCAAAATTTATAGCTTCAGAAAACAATAAAGGTATAGAATAAGTTTGTCACTGAAATAAAATATCAAGCACAAGAAGTTTTTGGTAACTCATATTTTCCTGTAAGTTATCATATGTGCCATGCATGTTTCTGTATTCTCCTCACTACCACCCCTTAACTCCTAATCAATTCATTAAAAGTTTCTCAAGATATATTTTTAGTTTTTAAAAAGGGATTTGAAAATCATTCAGCTGTTAATCAGTAAAATGTTAGCCACATGTTAACTGTGCTCTAACAAAGGAAGGCAGGTATTGGGTCAAATTTTTCAAACATATTAGCCATAGATTTCTGCAACTTTCCTATCTTAAAAAAAATACTGTCACTGTACAGATTGCACGATATGTCTTTTAAACACAACTTTTCAACAGAGTGCCAATTCTATTCCAATATGCAAATATTTTGATACTTCAAAAACATTTTCAAGTCACTTTACCTAATATTGTACATTAGCTCTATGGTTACATTATAATATGTTGATAGAAGGACCAGACAGATGCAGTATTATATGCTGTGTATGCAATGACTGAAACACTAAAGTTTTAAAGCTTTATCCTGGTTAAACATAACAATATTTAAAATACCAAAGGTATAAAGGAAGTTCTATACAGTGCTGATATATTACTGCTTTCAAGTATATACAACATATTCCTTATTTTATTCAAAGAGAACGGCTTAATGCAGCATAACACATTTACACCACAGAAACAACTTTGCATTGGCATGGCTTTGTATATAATTACTGTTATCGACACCATAACCTAGATTTTTAAAAGTCCAATTTATTAAGAGAGCTGCCTGTATAAATAAAATATCTTACCTTCAAACTGTCTATTCTCCCAAAAGCTAACCTTAGTGAAAGATAACTGATGTGCATGTGAATGCAGTATCAAATCTCAGTTTTAAGATACACTACATTAGAACAGATAGGAAATTCATGGCCACTAAGCATGTTAAAAGCAAAGTGTAAGAACTCATGAATTATCTATAAACTGTTTCTGAGTTTTGTTTTTCCTTTGTCACATCTAACTGGAGGTAAGGATTATATGTGACATAAAAACTACTGGTTTCATAAACAGAAGGAAGAATCCCAAACAGAACTAATTTATCTGGGTAAATACCACTAACTAGAAGAGTAGATAAAGCACTTTGGCTTTCAACACATCTAGAAAATCCAGGGCAGAACTAAGAATGACCTATAAAAAGATGAGATATACTAAAATTTCTATTAAAAATTACCAATACAAAAGCTTTTTAAAAATACTCAAAATAGCGAGACAGGTGTATGTAGTTTGTAAAAATCTTAAGATTGAAATCTACTGCTGGCTTTTACTTGCAAAGTCATGTATTAAATGTTCGTATCAAACTTTTTGATGCCTGTAAAAAAGAAAAAACAATCTTATAGTAAATAAATACACTTGAAAGCTTAATAAGAGGAACTTACAAATGTAACTAAGCAAAACATAAAAATCCAAAAAGCTAATACATATTTAAAGCATTAAATATCTACTTTTTAAAAATCTAACTTGAGTAATTTAATTTTAATGTATGTCTCTTCACTCACCTGTAACATCTGATTTCCAGTACCATCCCTCAACCTGTAAGGCCTGATGACTCCATCCTCATTAAAAAATCGAGGTGGTCGTAGACTCTCCACCTCAGAAGTCTCTGTAGCTCTAGAGGAAAAAAATGTAATTTGATTTAAAAAATTATTCAAATTTGTAAAATCAACTAACAAGAATCTTCTTCTAGATCCTATTTTAAAAATTTTTTATGATATAATTAAATTCTCTAGAAAAATATAAAACTATAAAGAAGTTTATTATTAGATTCTCCTAGATATTTTTGTGACAATAGAGCATCAAAAATGATAGTGTTGGGGCCCGGATGGAGCTCAGCAGCACAAGCGCCTGCCTGGCAAGTGCAAGGTCCTGAGTTCAATCTCTGGCACCAAAAAACACAACAAAACAAAAACCAAAACACAAACAAACAAAAAAACCCCACAAAAAATGATAGTGTTGCTAATTTTTTTTCAATGTAACATCTTTAAATTTTGTTTTCCTGTTCCACTGTCTAGTTTCTCAGGTACTATTCTAGACAGCGGGAAGGGTGGTAGGCACCCTTGTATCTGACATGGCTGGGAAAGCTGAGCTCTCCATGAAGCATAGACATTAGCAAGTTTTAAAAGTATCCTTTGTCAAGCCCTGGAAGTTCATGTCTACTTTTAGTGTGATTGTAGTTCATCTTTTTTTATTGTTGCTGTCTTTAAAAATCATGAATAGACAATGAATTTTAAATTAAGTTTTTTTTCTAGTCCTTGTTGTAATCATATGCTTTATCTTATTCAATTCTATTAATTTTAGGAATCATATGACATGGTTTTCCAGTGTTCAAATACACACATATTCCCATTTCGGCTTGATGTATGCTGTATTAAACACATATACCCATGGATGAACTTTGCATGGTAATATTTTATTTATCATTTTGGCGTGTATGGTCATATGTCCATACAGATGGGTAAGTTAGCCAATTAAAAGCAGAACAGACAAAACAAAAATCCAACAAAAATGATTCAATTGTACATTGTCCACAAGAGATTTAACTTTAGCATCAAAGAAACAAAGAAAATAAAAAGATAGGAAAAGATATGACATGTAAAAGTAATTAAAGAGAGAGAACTGGAGTAGCTATACTAATACCAAAACAAAACAAACCAAATATTAAAATAAGCAATTCTCATTATATACAGAGAGGATATTTAATAGTGAGAAAGGGTCAAACTATCAAGATATAGGCATTTAACAAAGCAACTCCCAGATATATAAAGTAAAAACTGACAAAAAACAATTCAACAATAGCTGAAAATTTTGATACCCTAATTTTAATGAATGCTAAAAGGAAAAGATTAGCAAGAAAACAAGAGACTTGAACCACACTATAAACTATCTAGATCTAACACATATCTATATAATATTCAACAATAGAATATAGGATCTCTCACATGTACATGGAACATTCTCCAGGATAGACTATATGAAGGGCTTAGATTGGGCATGGTGGTGCACACCTATAATCCTAGCACCTAGGAGGCTGAGGCAGGAGAATCGTGATGAGTTCAAGGCCATCTTGGGCTATAATAAGTTTAAGGTTAGCTTGAATACATAGTGAGATCCTGTCTCAAAGAATGAAAAACCAAAACAAAAAAGGCCTTAAAACATGTTTCAATAAATACAAAAGTACTGAAGACACACAAATGTATTATTTGGCTACATGGGATAAAATTGAAATCTGTAAGAAAGAAACTTGAGAAATTAAAAAAAATTTCTGCAACTTTAAAAATAACAGAAGCTTAACTAATGAAAGTGCAAAGGAGAAATCACAAGGGAAATTCTCTACCTTGAGACAAACAAAAACAAAAACACAACATGCCAAAATCTATGAGACGGGAAAGACATGGCTCAGAAGTAAATTTATAGATTTGAATGCCTAAATTAAAAAAGATCTAAAAGTCAGTAATACAACTTTACTGGAAATTAAAGTAAGTATGAATTTAAGGAAGTAGACAAAGAAAAACAAAACTGGTACAAAGAAGAAAATACATTAGAGACAAACAAAACAACAGAAAAAATAGTATCAATGCAATGAAAACATTTGTTTGAAAAGGTCAACATAAATAGACTAACAGAAGATTCAAGTGACTAATACCAGGAATAAAATAGGGGACGCCATTACCAACCTCACAGAAATACTGTAAGAGAATACTGCAAAATATAATCTTAACATTGAAGAACGCTGAACATCATATATATAAAACAGTTTTTTCCTCACCACCACTTTGGTATTCCTTAATCTTCTTTAATCTGATTCCCTTCACAGAATAACATTTTTTTACCATATCATATATTTACCAATGATACATTTTTGTCTATCATTCTCCCACTAAATTGTAAGCTTTACAAAGACAGAATGCCAAATCATGGTCACTGCTGGTTTCACGTAATGAGAAAAGTATCTAATAATTTATAGAAACATAAAATTTATGTGTACATATCTTACTGTGTCTAAATCATGTAGTTACCTAACTTTGTCATTCTGATTTACCAAAACTGAACTAAGTGTTTGTTTCCATCATTATTATACACTTGGGAAGTTCTTACAATTTTACTAATTTTCTTTTATAAAAAGTACAGTTATTTTGTGAACTACATATAAGTTCAAAACTATCATCTTCTTGGTTAACTGATTTCTGGTTAATTAGCTAGTTATATATTCCAAAAATGTTTCTGCCCCTAAATCTGTTTCATTAATATTAATAAAAATATGCCCTTCACAAATGTTATGAAGGTTGAATGCTTGATGCCAATTACTCCCTTCTCAAATTTCACTCTAATATTCTATACTAGTTTGGTTCTTTCAGTGTTTGTTTTCTTTTTCTTTCTTGGTACCAGGAATCTAACTCAGAATTTTGAGTTTTCCAGGCAGGCGCTGTGCCACTGAGCTGTATCCCCACACCCCATGTTTTCAAATAGGTTATATTTACTTACCAATTTATATTTCACCTTTGATTCTTATGCCATTTTTCCTTTTGATTTCAAAGTCCTTCTCCATAAGCATATCCTTTAATACTTCTCAGTCTTTCTTACTTTTTTTGTGTTTTTTTCCGGTACCAGGAATCTAACTCAGGACCTTGCGCTTGCCAGACAGGTGCTTGTGCCGCTGAGCTATATTCCCAGCCTCCTTGCTCACTTTTTTGAAAATGTTTAATTTTCTCTTTGTTTCTAAAGACAACGTTGCCGGGCACAGAACAGCAATGTTTAGCTAAATAGACGTCAACTCTAGCAGCTCTGAACAGAGCCTGCGCAGATGTATTTTGAATCCTGGTTTACAGGATTTTGAGCTCCTCTGATGACTATGATTCAACCCCTCATATTTATAAAACTGAATTACAAGTAAAGGAGATCGATCGCTTACCTTAATTTTAGATCATTATAAAAACAAAAACACACAAAGAAAAGGAACGACAGTAAGTTTAGTAATAATGTAAGATGATAAGGGAAGGGTGAAGATGGCTGAGCTTGAACGAAGGGCTACGAAATGCCACTCTTTTCAAGAAGGGGTACACGCCTGCAGAAATATAGCTTGGAGACTTAAGAATGAGCCATTTCTTTAGGTTATAGATTATATGAGCGTTATACAGAATTGGTTCATTGTCCTCCCAGATATAAAAAGTATTTTATCATTAAAAAAGAAATGGTACAGAATATATTTGCTTTTATAACAGATATATAGCATTACATGAATATATTTCAGTGAAGATAGCTAAAAAGGTGGCTCGACCTGCCCATCCCTGAAAGTGGGGAGTGTGAATAATAACAAACCACAAACAGGACAGGACATGATGCAGTAACTTTAACAATGAAAATGAATCAAGAAGTCCTACGCAGCCTGTCAAATTACAGTGTTCATACTAAGTGCTCAAAGGTAAAGAGCAGATACATTTCATTTTCTATACTTTAAGTATTTTACTCATATGTCACACCAAAGATAATTTACCTTTTTATTCCCTGAAATGTACTGCTAGCCATGTCTATGATGCCTCCAGTTGGCCTGGCCACTGCTCCAACTAAACCTTTCCCAACACCTTTCAAGAAACCAGCTGCTCCTTCTTTCTGAGCTCCTAGAAAGAAAAAATGATAACTTCTTAGGCAACTGGATCAAGACTGAAAATAGAACCAACTGGTGAAATATATCAGCCAAACGAACTCCTATACTTGCCTTTGATTGGTTTTGTAACAATTCCTGTAATGCCACTTACAAAACCCTAGAAGGAAAGCATGATTGAAAATTTATATTACTTTCATATGATGCTTAGAAGAACCAACTTGGGCTGAAAACAAAAAATACAGAGTTTTTTTATATACCATATTAGTATATTTCCTAAGAGTTCTATTTAAATAGAATGTTTTTGGAGACCCCTGATAACTTTTATACTCACTGCTCTTACAACATCCAAATAATAATTTAAGGAGTAAGAGTTATGTCTATTCCTTCAGTTAGAAGATGGGTTTAAACCTGTTCCCTAGAATGTCCATAGCGCTGTGGAATTTCTTACAGAAACCAGGCCTTTCCCTCCGCGAGTGAGCCCCTCTCTAAAGCCGGTGGGCTGCTTGTTCAAGGCTTCCCTTCTCTTCTGCTGGTAGTCTTCATCCATGGTGATGGCCGCCACACCTTTCGCCATAGCGCCAGTGATTTTGGAGGCAGCACCGGCCAATCCACCTAACAGAAATTATAGTGTCTTTAGGAAAAGCCAGCACGTCAATACTCTCTACCACCACCCAACCTGGCACCGTATTTCTTACCAACAGCTCCCCCAACGAGTGCCTTGAGTCCTAGTGCCATGCCTTCCACGAACTCCTCAGGACCCTGGATGGCTCCCTAATGTGATGAAAAATGACTTTAAAAAGTTGTATTTACTTTGAAAGGTGAATTTATTGATGTGAGTGAAAGAAGTGGTAGTGAGGAAAGGAAAAAAAATGGCTCGGAGGAAGTAGGGCAGCAACATAATCTTCACGTTGAGTCTCAGGGGTAATTTCGTGACAATGAAAGCATAAAATAAAACGTTGGCAACTTCTTCACTCTTAAAGATGCTTGCTCTGTACTGTGCGTTATATGAAAAGAAAGCAAATGCTTCAAGTACTTTTCGTAAGTAAAAGAAATAAAAAGGTTTAAAATTCTTAATGTTTCTAATGTCTTATATTAAAACATACCAAATATTACTTTTCCCTGTTTTTAATTACCCTATACATGGAAAAAGTGAACAGGTATCTATATAAATGCACTACAACTCCGAAACAGACAAGCACGGAGCTGAGTCACTGTAGGACAATGGGTGCACTGTAAGACCATAGCCTCAAGCGAAGTCAGTCACACACAGCTTAATGTCATGGGATCTTCTCATATGAGAAACTCGAAGTATAAAGACCAAAATAAAAGATAACAGAAAACAAGTAGGTCTTTTGCAAATGGGAAGAAGACCAAGTAATGGGATGCAGGAAGAAAACCATAAAAATTAAGATATGCAGATATACCAATGCCCCATGATGAATGTAATCATTATTTACATTATATACTACAAATACATACTAATAAAAATTTTGTTTTGATGCAAAGTTTGAAGGGATGTCTAATAATCACACTCTTTTCCCCACTGGTTATTAAGATGACTTTGCACAGTACGAGCTTCTATGGTTTTTACAGTTCCACGTGTCTGTGCAAATCAATACTGCTCATACATTGTGATCTTCCTTCCTCTTACAGTCTGAATTGTATCTACTTTTTATATTCCAAAAGAACACTTAAAACTCAGTATAGCTTAAGAGATTCTTAACCCTTCTGTGCCTAGTGTTCCATTTTCAGAATGTCTGTAACAACAAAACATGATGGATTTTTTTCTCTTCAAATTCTTGTACCTTGATTTTTTCTGGATCTGAAAACATCATATCACAGCCATATATGTACACCCATGTTTACAGCAGTGCAATTTGTAATAGCTAAATTATGGAAGCAACTCAAATGTCCATCCACTGAGGAATGGATAAAAAAATTGTGGTATTTTAAAATAATGGAATATTACTCAGCTATAAAGAAAGATAAACTCAAAGCCTTTACAGGTAAATGGTCACAACTAGAGACCATATTCATAAGTGAAATAAATCAGACTTGCATGTGTAAGCAATATACTGTCTCACTAGTGTAAGAGCCTGAAAGAGAATAAAAATTAAGAGGTATGACAGACACTGTGAAACAAAAGGAAACTACTCAAAGGAGCAACTGGGATGAGGGAAAAGAGAAAAGAAAGAAGGGGAAATTATATACATATATATGTATATGTGTGTGTGTATATATATATATATATATACATATATATATATAGGATAGCTAATACAGTTGTACTACTGACTTCTATTGCTTTACTGAAAGGAACAGTTAATGATGAATATTTGACCAATCTTTCATGTCTATATTTGTTTTCCTGAGAAAATACTTTGAAGATAATCATTATGTAATACAACAACCATTGTTAATTTCCTATCACTGGGCTGGGGATATAGCTCAGTGGAATAAGTGCTTGCCTAGCAAGCGCAGGGTCCTGGGTTCGATCCCCAGTACCGCAAAAAAAAAAATAAATAAAAAATAAATAAATAAATAAAATTGAAGAATGAATTTAAAAAAAAAAAATTTCCTATCACTTATGCTACTTTGTAAATGGCTATTTGTTAATGTTTTCCTTGTTTTATTTTTAAAATAAATTTTAAAAAATAGATTACTAGTCCGTGAAGTGGACTAGGAAAATATATATACAAGTATGTATTTAGTTTAAAAAAACAGAAAAAAAAAGAAAACACACATGAATTTGATGAAAAAAAATTAAAAATTGCAATCTCTGGCATAAATGGGTTAAGTTTAAATTTTGAGAAAAAAGGTAGAAATTTCCTCCCAAAGTGCCCCAAAATGTTACTGTTTGTTGAAATTATTCTGTATGCCTCCCAAAATTTATTTATACCTATAGGTCAAGTTAACAAAAGAAATGCATTATGTAGTCAATAGCATGAATTTAATAATGCAAGGAAATTACTTTACCTGGTAAGGTTCATAAAAAAATGCCTCTACACCTTCTGAAAATTCCCTTATTAAGCCAAATGGATTTCCCAAAACATCAAGGCCAAGAATGAGTACATACATCTGCTTAATGGCCTAAAAATGAAATATGAACATTGATCAATTCAGATAATTATACCTATTACTCTTATAGATTATTTAGTATACACATCTAGTTTTCTCAGGCTAACATCCTTACTATTAATTTCAGTATCAAACCATTACCACCTTACTCATTACCATTTTGAGTTTAAAGAGAAATCTGCTATTACAGTAAAAGATTCTATGATGTTATATTTATACAAAAATATCTAAAATGCTTTCACTTGTATAATTATTTATGACAGTTGTTACTACTACCACCGTTTTATAGATTGGGTCAAATGATGCTCAGGGTCACACAGAAGGTATGTGGCAAAGGTGAGATCAATATGCACACTTTTGGAGTCATGCTCGGTGATTTATCCACCAGATCACAATTAACTTATATGCTAAGTTGTATCAGAAAATATTAATGAATGAATTTTTTAAAAAGTGTGAATTATTTTGTTATTTTATTATGTCAAATCCGTACTGACTCAGAAAAAATTTCTGACAAGGGCTAAAAATACAAGGACAAACTAAAATGCAATTTGGGTTGGGCACAAGTTTGTTTCTACAATTGAGAAAAAGTCCTGTTTTAAAATTTTGAAAATGAGGAGCTGGGGATATAGATCAGTGGCATAAGTGCCTGCCTAGCAAGCACAGGGTCCTGAGTTCAATCCCCAGTACCGCCAAAAAAAATAAATAAATAAAATTTTGAAAATGAGCATTTTCCTTTCATTTCACAATGTCTATCCTACCTCCTAATTTTATTCACTCTTTCAGGTTCTTACACTAGTGAGACAATACGTTGCTTACACATGCCGGTCTGATTTATTTCTCTTATGAGTATGGTCTCTAGTTGTTACCATTTACCTATAAAAGCCTTAAGTTTATCTTTCTTTATAGTTGAGTAATATTCCATTATATAAAAGTACCACAATTTTTTCATGCAATCCTCAGTGGATGGACATTTGGGTTGCATCCACAGTTTAGCTATTACAAATTGTGCCACTATGAACATGGGTGCACATATATTGCTGTGATATGATGTTTTCAGATCTGGGAAAATACCCAGGAGGGGAATAGCTGGGTTGAACCAGATCTCTAGACCTAGTTTGCTGAGGAATCTCCAAACTGATTTCCACAGTGGTTTCACCAGTCTGCATTCCCACCAGCAGTGGAGAAGAGTACCTATTTCTCCACAGCCTCACCAGCATTTGTTATTGGTTGATTTCTTAATGACAGCCATTCTTACTGGGGTGAGGTGAAATCTCAATGTTTTAATTTGCATTTCTCAAATGACTAATGATGTTGAACATTTTTTCATGAAAGGAAAATGCTCAAAAGTAAGGGGCAACTGGGGTGTGGGAAAAGAGAAGGGAAAGAAGAGGAAATTGTATATGTATGTATATATAGGATAGCTAACAGTTGTACTACTGTCTTCTATTGCTTTACTGAAAGGAACAGTTAATGATTACTTGTTTGATCAATATTGTATGTCTGTTTTTTTTTCCCTGAGAAACCACTTTGAAGATATCAATACATAATACAATAACCTTTGTTAATTTCCTACCACTTTGTCTGTAACTCTGTATTGTTTGTATTGTTCTTATGCTGTTTGGTAAAGGGATGTCTGTTTGCTAATATCATTTTTTATTTTTAAAATAAATTTTAAAAAATTTTGAAAATGACTACTTCCATGAAAAACTTTTATGTACATGCATGAACACACACATAAAGCTTCACCAGTCTAAGTAATTCTGTTCCTTTATAACATAATCTCAGACAAACCTGTTTTGAATAGTGTTTTATTACTTCAGATTGTAGTTGAGATGTTGTATGAAACTGATAGTTGAGTTCAAAAAAGGCAAGCCTGAAAGAAAATACATACAGTGTGTAGAGATTGTGACACCAGCGATAAAGAGATTATTACAGAATGATTTATTTTCTTTTTAGTTTTTCTCGAATTTTTTCCTTCTAGTACAATTTTCTGTGTATATCTTTGCACATTCTAGGCAAAACAAGCTCCTGTCTAATAAAATTCATGTGTCATATATTTTGAAATGTCATCAATATCCACAAATTTTCATAAAACTTAAGGGATTTAGAGACCCTCCATAGCCCCCATTCATGGACCATTTGAATTATTTTTCAATTCTAAGGCTCATACAAAAAATGTTCAACACATTAAAATAAAAGGAAAAGATTGCTTAAGAATGGCCAAGGTTAAGACAGGCATAGTGATTCATGCTTGTAATTCAAGCACTCTGGTAGGCTGAGGCAAAGAGATCAAAGTTTGAGTCTAGTCTGGGCAATTTATTAGCAAGATGCTGCCGGTGCCCTGGGCCAAAAATGAAAAAATGATTTGAGATGTACTTCACTGCAAAGGCCTGGGGCTCAAAGCCCAGAAACATATACATGCATATAAATAAAAAAGAAAAGGCCAAGCTTCAGTAGCTGCAGGTCGTACCTATGAGCTGACAGGTAAGGAAGCAAATCAGATTTTCTACACCCACTCATAGCATATAGGTATATCCAATAATTGGGAAGTTCTATACTTCTTATTGCTGAATATGAGAGCAGTAAGATTAGAAATCTTATCCTACTCTATTGATATCAAACCTACATTCTTTCGACTGTTACATAACTTTGTCTAGGTTCAGATTACTTCATATAGTATTGCTAATTTTCACTACTGTTTTCAATAACCTGGGAGAAAGTCTATCTAAAAAGATAATACTTTTCGAAAGTCTCCATTCAGACTCATTGAGTCTCTGATCAGGTATCTCATTAGCTTCCATTATGACTCATTCAAATATAAATTTTTGACTATAAGATGTTTAAACTGATATCTTTAATTTTCCCCATCAGTGCACTTATTTTGGTCCAGTCACACTGTCTTTGAAAAGCTTTGATCTTATGGGCTTAAAACTCACATCTTTCAAGCCTTCACATCTTTAGGCCTTCACATCTCATGAATATTTCCCTAGGCTAGGTTTCCTAAAAGTGCATAAAACTGTATAGCCTATACCTTTTCTTCTTAAGGAAATTATTTGATAATTATTCTGTAGTTTAAGAGATAAAATGCTGTTATTTTGACTGTATTCTGTTTAAAGGCAAAAGCCAAATTTTACTGTGACCTACAATATAGTTTACATTCTTCCTCATGCACAAAAATTTTAGGTTAGTATAAATGGATTTTTCATCAGTTTACAGATTTGACTATTAAACATACTTAAAAACTACATCCTGTACATCTGTAAGAGTGGCACCAATGCTCTTCAGCAAAAGATTCAAAGAATGAAATGGGATCAGTCCTCCATGTTGTTCTGAATCTTTAGCTTCTTCTCCACCTGAACTCAGTGAAACACTCAGATGCAACTAAAGAGATAAAGGGATAAAGAATACTTTTTTCACACTGACAATTTTAACTTTTAAAGAAAAGTATTTTAAGTTCACACATAAAGATTTCAAAGTTAACTGGATTATGTTACAGTTAGTAAGTAGGAAGTTAAAAACAAGTTTGAATCCAACATAGCTTTACTTAAATTGTAAATTTAGCAACATGATTTAGTTCAATTTTATTTTTTGATCAACTTAAGAAAATATTCACTTCTATACACTAATAATAATAGCAGCCTAGTAGATTAGGCTGCTAAAAATAAACATTCCCAAAAATGTATCTTTGATGTTAGAATTAAATTAGTGTGAAGACTGTTAAAAAGCACTTTTGTGCCATACTGCACACTATCTATATATATGATTATGTAATATATATTATTATGCAATAATTTCCTTCAGGTATTATATCAGTATCTTATAGAAATTGTGTCTTAAAAAGATTTAACTTTATTCAATGTCTAATTCTTAAATCAAATATACTTTACAAATTAAAACTAGTACTCAGGATACATAACATTTTAAAACTTGTCACCAAAATAGCTTTAACAGAAAATTAAGGTAAAATAATGTTGGGTAAAGATATAAATATACAAATACATGTTATGTGTGATTATTCATTTCTACAAAGTGAAGATTTATTCAAGAAGTTTTTCAAGTATAATTCATTACTTATTTATATTTCTAATTTTAAAAGGCAAAAGATTTATATATCTGAAGAGAAACCAGAGTATATATATTTCTAATTTTAAAGCTCCAAGATTTCTACCTCATTAAGAACATTACTAGATTGCTAATTCCCACTGATGAGATCAAATTAATTTACTATGACCTAGATTATCAGACATAAAATGACTTATTTTTCCTGTACCTTGATAGGAGATATATGAAAATATTCATACAAGCTGACTTGTGATTGATCTACTAGTGAAACTGTTTCATATTCTTCTTCAAAAGCTTCTATATCTTTATGAAAAAGGTCAACCTACAAAAAGAGCATAAACTATTAAAAACTGAAAAGACATGTCTGCATGAAATATTTAAGCCAATAGGTCATACCTTACAAAAAACTCCCCTATAAATCCAGACTGAATAGTGCCCATGATTGGGAGTTACTGCACCAGAAGAAAAACTAACATATTTATTGTTAGGCAAGTTCTGCCTGCCAATCACAAACTGATAACCGTTAAAATCAGTAAAAGCCATCAAGCTTTTCTTCATGTGACTGTGCCTCTTATTTTAAACTGCCTGTGATGGTCCACACACTGTATCAACTTGAGAAGTTTAGCAGTTTAAGAGATTCATCAGGGAGCCAAGATCCTTACTTTGTAAGCATCCTCATCCTGGGCAAGAGGAGGGCACAGAGATGGTGTGAGCACTACAGCTGCCAGACAAGGTGGGGCAGGGGGCGGGACGGGGTAGCCTGTTTACAATATAAGGCAGGAAAAGAGGCTTGTTCTCTCCCTTTTGCTCTTGTTATCTTGCTGTCTTCTGCTGCGTTGAACTGTTGCTCCTGTGCTATGCCATCCTGCCTTGCAGTCAGCCAAGTATGGACTGAATGTTATGGTTCTAATTAATATAATATTGATAGACCTAATACTGGTTCTGAAGGATTGTCAAACCTGTGTTACAATGTTCAAATTGTGAAATGATGAGAATTATGTCTTTCCATCTGGAAAGTAGCTTAAAGAAATGTGTCTGGTTGCCAAGTTGACATGGGGTGAACTGTGTTGGTTGATACACTGTGTCAACTTGAGAAGTTTACAAGTTTAACTAAGCTCAGCAGGGGACTTCACCCGGAAGATGAGGTAAGAGGAGGGCACAGAGACAGTATGAGTACTACACCTGCACTGGCAGGGAGTGGGATGGGGGTGGGGCCTGCTTACAATATAAGGAAGGAAAAGAGGTTTGCTCTTCCCTCTAGCTCTTGTTGCTTTTGCTGTCTTCTGCCACCTTGAACTGTTACCCCTGTGCATGCCACCCTGCCTTAGAGCCAGATGATTATAGACTGAAACCTCCATAAACCACAAGCTAAATAAACCTTACCTTCCTTGACTGCATATCAGGTATTTTGTCTCAGCAGTCAGAGAAACACCAGATAAGGCCATTAATCCATTTGATAAACAGAGTTTTGGGCATATTTTTTTCTTTACACACGATCACATAACCATTCACAGCATTTTGTTACCTGCCTTACTGCAGCCTAGGGAGGCTAGTAATACATTTTTTAAAAGGATAAGGCACTGGAAACAGTACTGCATGAAGTACTTAGTGTTCATTTTCATTCTTCATAATTGTTAATATGTTTTTCTAAATAGTCACAGACCTAAATTGCTTCTATGTGTTGAGAAATGGTACAGGAATTTGAGGATACATTTACAGAGATTATACAATTAAAAAACAGAGAAAAAGGAGTAAAGAAAAATGAACAGAATCTTGGAGAAACATGCGACAACTTTAAATATATTAAAATAGACAATATGGGAGAACCAAGAAAAAAGGAACAGAAAAGTACTTGATGAATATTTCAAATATTGACTGAAACTCTCAAATTTATTGAAAATATAGCCTATATTTTCAGAAAGTCTAAAGAACTCCAAGTACAGTAAATGCAAACATTCACAATCATATTACTAAAAATGTAAAAGTTAAAGAGAACAATATTCAGAGAACAGGAAGAGAAAAAGAATTCATTATATACAAGTCCAATAAGATTAATGTTAATTTTCTCACAGAAATAAGAAAGAAGGTAATAGATAACCTTCAAATGCTAAAAAACCTTCTAACATACAGCATAGTTATATATCAAAATAAAGATACCTTACAAGACACTCCCAGATAAATAAAATCTAGTATTTGTTCCTAGCATATCTGCCTTACAAAAAATAATAGCATAAAAATTTCAGGCTGAAAGCAAGTGACTCCAAACTTTAAAACCAAATTTTAAAAAATTCACCAGTAAAGGTAACTATACAAATTATAAAATGTATATTTTTCTCCTTTTTCCCTTAACTGAACAAAAATATAAAGCAAATAAACCTCAGAGACACCTACAGAACACTCAGCCTAACAAGAGCAGAATAAACATTCTTTTCAAGGGCATAGAAATTATTCTCCAGGACAGATTATATATTACATAGACATTAAATGTACAGTTAGGCTGGTGGATATATAGAAAACATAGAAACATAAAAATAGTATGTGGGAAGCAAAAACAGCATGCAGGGAAATAAATAAATGGTAAAGAAATAGTCAAAAAAATTTATTGTTGGGGCTGGGGATGTAGCTCAGTAGTACAGTGCCTGCCTGGTAAGTGCGGGGCCAAGTTTAATTCCTGATACCAAAAAAGGAAGTATTAAAAAAAAAAAGACCAAAAAAATTTATTGCTGGGTTTGTAACATAACAGATGCAATATGTATAAGAATGATACCACTACAAAGGGGGAAAATGGAAGAAAGTAATCTAGGAGTCACATTTCGGTATCTCAGGATTAAACTTGTATAAATCAGAAAGTAGCTGCTTTGAATCCTGGAACAATCAATCACTAAAAAAGTTTTGAAAAACTCAAAGAAACATGGTAAAGATATCACTAAAGAAATTTTAAGTGTTTCCCCAGTATTATAGCTTGTACCTGGAGGTCCACCCCCAAACCCTCAGGTGCTCACAGATGGGTTTTTTCCAGAGATGACAGGATGTAGGGTGTATGAATGTGGATTAAGGATGAGATACCAGAATTGAGAGAGTGGTACTGGATTAACCCACTAATTGATGGATTAATGTGGACGTGGGTAATGGGAATGGTACCACCCTGGATGTGGGTGGTACTACCCAGAGGGCTTGAAGACTGTATGGGATAAAAAGGTAAGGGAGGCTTGCTGCTGGTACTTCTGCTGCTGACTTACTGCCTGCTCTGCCATGGACTAGTTCTCTGCCATGCCACGCTCCCTTGGAGCCACCCAAGTATGGAGCTGGAATAAGCCTTTTCTCATTAAACTTTGGGCATTGGGAATTTTGTTGCTGTGATGAGAAAACTAAGACACCCAAGAAAATGTTCACTTGATGCAAAGAAAGCACTAAAGGAGGAATAAGGGAGCTTTAAGGTATGAGACATGAAAATAAAATTTAAAACGATATACATAAATTTACATCAATAACAGAAAACATGACTGAATTAAGTAATTCAATCAAGAGGCACAGATGATCAAGCAGATATTAAAATCAAGATTCACTCATAAGATGCTTATAGAAAACATACCTTATTAATACAAACTGTAAAAAGATTGGAAATGAAACATCAAACAGGAACCACAAGAAAGTTAAAGTAACTGTATAAGACCTGATAAAATATACTTCAAATATGTTACTAGCAACAAAGAGGAACACTTTACAGAGATAAGGTTAAATATCTGGAATATGTAACAATTATGAATACATATGCTCCCAATAAAGCAATAAAAGAGCAATACAAAACAGTTTTGTTATACAAAAAACTGACAGAAATGAAGGAATAGACTAATTCAAAAACACTAGCTGGAGACTTTACTCATCCACTTTCAGTAATGGGTACAACTAGTAGGCAGGAGAGCATTAAGGAAATAGAAGACTTGAATAATATAAAGTCAACAACAAAAGATGCACTCTTCTTAAAAGCACATGTACATTCTCTAGGAGACACATTCTAGGCCATAAAACACACCACAGTATATTTTAAAAGGTCAGAAATAATATAATCATTCCGTAATGGAATGAAATTAGAAAAAAATTAGGAAACTTATAATTATATATAAACTAAGCAGTGCTCCTAAAAGGAAAACAGACACAAGAATAAATAAGCAAAACTCCACAGATAAAGTTGAAAGGAAAAATGAGTAATATTTTGCCAAAAGAAAAAATGAAGCAAAAGAAGAAACTAAGGATGGGAAATGAAAATACTTAAGATAAATGAAAATGAAAACACAACATACCAAAACTTTTGGAACACAGTACTTAGAGGAAAATTTACACACTAAAATGCCCACAGTAAAAAAGAAAAGAAAAAAGATCAAACCATCAATAACCTCTTTTTATCTTACAAAATCAAAAGAGAATAAACTAAAGTAGGCAGAAAGAAGGAAATAACTAATGAACCAGAAATGAAAGCAATAGATAGTAGTAGAACTAATGAAAATACAATCAATGAAACAAAAAACTGGTTGTTTGAAAAAAATTAGTGTGGACTTTACTACTTACTTACCAGAGATAAAACAGATTGTAGATAAATACTATCATTAAAGCTATGTCAATCAATTAAAATGAAATACACAAAAGCAGGAAAACACAAACCAGTAAATGTTGGAGCCACTGGAGCTGGAAATTGCACGTATGTGTGAGGGCAAAGTGCCTCATGCAGTCAAGCTACCTCAGTCTTGAAAAAAACATCCTGCCTGGACAATTACAGCCCTTAGTTGCTAGGCAACATTACCTCTCCGGATATTAACTTTGCAGTGGTATAAATAAATGCCCCTACTGTTGTAGTTCAGTCCTCTTGCACTTCAGGTAAGAGGTAACTCCACCTGACCCCAGCTATTGTCTCTTGCCTTTATTTTCTAAAGCCTCTTGCCATTTTCTCCTAGGGACCACGGAGAGACCCACCAAGTCCCACAGGTAAACTTGACAGAGATTAATTCAGTAATCAAAAAACAAAAACAAACAAAGAAACTACCCAGAAAGGAAATCAGGACCCAGACTGCTTCACTGCTGAATTTTTCCACATATTTAAAGAAATTAATTCTTTACAAACTCCTTTAAAATGCACAGGAGGGAATACTTCTCATTTTATGAAGTCATTCTTACTGTCATCCTTACTGTGACTCCAAAAGGATGTCACAAGAAAATCACAGAGTATTATTTTTTATGACTATCAACACAAAAACCCTCAACAAAATACTAAAAAACCCAAATCTAGCTATATATGTATATCTCACAATAATACCTTATTAATATATGTATTAAATGTACAGTCAACATCCAGGAAAAACTCACAGACAGCATCATATTTAAGGGAGAAAGACTGAAAGCTTTTCTCCTCAGATCGGAAACAACACAAGTATGTCTGCTCTCATTTTTGTTCAATATTTCACTAGTTTGTTAACAGTAGAATTAGCAAAGAAAAAGAACTAAAAAGTGTTCATATCAGAAAGGAAAAAGTCAATCTACCTCTCTTCTAAGATGACATGAATGTGTGTGTGTGTGTGTGTGTGTGTGTGTATGTGTGTAGTCCTCTGATGAATATAAACAACAACAATTAGAGCCAACAAATTCACTAATATTGTAAAGCAGAGTATCAAAACCCAAAACTGTACTGGAGGCATTTAGAACCCAAATAGACATAACCAGAGAAGAACCTCTCCACAACAACATGGCCAAACTACTAAAACTTTGTAACAAAGAAGGAGTATTAAATGCTATCAGAGGTCACCGTCTCTTGCAGAGTGCACTGCCCTACCGCTGCACAGTGCACTTCTTTCCCTGCTTTTCCTACATCCAAACTCACTGCAGAGCCTGTTTAGTTGGCCCAAATTGCTGTTTCTTCTCCTACTTTTAATAAAATATCACTATCATTAAAAAAATGCTGTTAGAGAGAATGTGCAATCACTTCTAGGGGAAACCTACTAAAATAACACGAGTGTTCAGAGACTCCAAAGGCTAGGAGGACTTGCAATGTTGTATTTTGAGCCCTGAAAGAAAATAACTGCCGAACAGTTATTACTCTATCCTACGAGGCTATTCTCTAAATCAAAGCAGAAATAAAGGCCTTCTAAGACAGGTACAAAGTTGAGAAACTGATGGCCACTAAGCCAGCATTACATAAAGTACTTAAGGGAGTCCTGAACAGAGAGGAAAATGACAATCATGAGACCAAGAAAATGAATATATCTCACTGGAAGGGAAGATAAATGAATGTGAATCAGGAATGAATCAAATGCTAGAAAGACAACAGCATGGCAGGAATTAGTATGTACCTTTCAATATTAGCACTTAACATAAATAGTATGAATTCATCAATTAAAAGACAGACTGGGGCACTGGCTCAAAAAAAAGTCATCTATGTTGCCTGTGAGAAACACACATCACCTTCAAAGACATACAGGCTGAAAATCAACGAATGGATAACTGATAATCCAAGGAGAAGTACCTATACTTGTATCAGACAAAGTAGACTTTAAACTAAAATTGTAAGAAGAAGGCCACTATTAATAAAGAGAACAATTCACTAAAAAGAAGAAACATTTGTAAGTATTTATGCTCTGAACATCATCAACTCAATTTCATAAAATAAACATTACTTGACATAAAGGGATCAGACAGACCACAATACAATCATAGTGTATGACTTGAATGCCCAGTCTCAGATATGTCAAGCAGACCAAAACCAAAACAAAAAACAACAAAGAAAAAAAATCACAGTTAAACTACATCATAGATCAAATAGACTTAACAGACAGCTAATAGAATGTTCCACTCAGCAACATACCTTCTTTTAAACTACCAATGGAACTTTCTTCAAAACAGACCATCTTTTAACCCATAAAGCAAATCTTAAAACATAAAATAAAACTGAAACAATGTCGTTCATCCTATCACATTACAATTTAAACTAAACACCAACAGCAAAAGAAACTACACAAACATGTAAAGATTGAACAGGAACACATTTTGGAGTGATCAGTAGCTTGTAGAAATCAAGGAAAAAAATTAAGAAGATACTCAAATCAAATGATAATGTAAACAACATAGACTCTGTGGGACACAATGAAAACAGTTTATAGCTATGAATGCCTACATTAGAAAAAGTGATTCTAAATAATAAAATGACATTGTCTAGCTCAAGGTCCTAAATAAAGAAGAACAAATAACACCTCAATCAAAAGCTGTGCAAGGTGGCCCACATCATAATCCCAGCACTCCGGAGGGAGGCTGAGGCAGGGGAATCGTGAGTTTGAGACCAGCCTGGGCTACAAAGTGAGCTCAAGGCCAGCCTGAACTCCATAGCATTTGTCTCAGAAAGACAAAAAACAAACAAAACAAAACAAAACAAAACAAATCGAACAGAAGGAAGGAAATAAAGACAAATAGAAGTTAATGTAATAGAATATATGCAAAAAATAAAAAATAAAGAACATATGGGAACACTGAATCATTGGTTCTTTGAAGAGATAAGATTGATAATCCCTCAAATGAACCAAAAGAGAGAAGACCCAAATTAATAAAGTGAAAATGAAAAGGGTAAAATTATAGACACCACTGAAAAGGCTGAAATACAGACACCACTGAAATCCAGAGGATTATTAGAAATCATATTGTAAAATCAATTCCAATAAATTAGAGGGGCCAGGGATATAGCTCAGCAGCACAAGTACCTGCCTGGTAAGGCAAGGTCCTGCGTTTAATTCCCGGTATAAAAAAAAATCCAATAAATTGGTGAATGGGGGCCAGAGATATAGCTCAGCAGCACAGCGCCTGCCTGGCAAGCACAAGGTCATGAGTTTGATTCTTGGAACAACAACAACAAAAAATCAGAGAATGGATAAATTCCTAGACATGAAAGACCTACCGAAGTTGAGCAAAAGAATATAAAAACTTTAAATAGATCAGTAGCTATGAGGCTGAAGCAGTAATAAAAGCTCTCCCAACTAAGGAAAACCTAGTACCCAATAACTTTACTGCTGAATTTTACCAGAACTTTAAAAAGCAATTAACAGAAATGTTCTCCAAACTTCTTTTTTAAATAGAATTTAGAAATGTAAGGAATGCCTCCAAATTCATTCTATAAAGTTAGCATTTCCATACCACACTGGATAAGGACTCAACAACAACAAAAGTAAACACCAACACCCTTGATAAATACAGATGTACAAGTCCTCAGTAAGATCCCTGCAGCCAGAACCGCCTGCCAAGCTCATATTACAGCATTCTGAGGCTTCACTGCATTCTTCTCCAAACTAAACTCCTTCCACAAGCCAGTTCAAAGGGCTCTAAGCCACAAGGTCAGGCGCAGTCACAGCAACAAAGTCATTTTTCACGTCAATTACAACTAAAATTGCTATCAATTTTCTATATTAGCCAGCTTTCCTGTTCTGGGACAAAATACCTGACATCCAAAATGTGATTCATAGTTTCAGGAAATCCAGTCTTCAGCTCCAAGACAGACACACCATGGTGGAAGGGGATGGCTGAGCAAAGGTGCTTGTCAATGGTGGCCAGGAAACAGTAGGCAAAGTGTCAAAGAGGAAGGGGTCATGGACTAGACATAAAAGCTAAGGACCTCCCCCCAGACACACCCAGAAATGTGCTTTATTAATCCCTTCGGCAGCTCCGCAGCCCATCAAATTGACAAAATTAAGCTTAACCACCACAGCACCGGCACAAAAAGATGTGTGTAGACCACTGGAATAGAATAGAATAGAATAGAAGACGTGGACACGAGCCCATGCACCTATATTAATCTGACACTTGTGGATGGAAAACATTTCTTGGAGAAAAGACATCCATTTTAACAAATAGTAATGGGAAACCTGGATAGTCACAAGCAGAAGATTGAAATTAGATCCCTACCTCTCAACCTCTACTAAATTCAAACACATCAAAGACTAGATATAAGCCTAAAAACAATGGAACTGTTGGAAGAAAACATAGGGGAAACACTTGAAGCCATAGGCACATGAAAATACTTTCTGAATAGGACACCAACTGCTCAGGAAATAATATCAAGAATCATCAAAGAAGACATCAAATGGAAAAACTTTTGCACAGCAAAGCAATCCATAGAATAAACAGACAACTACAGAACAGGGGAAAATCTCTGCTAGCTTTTCTTCTGATGGAGTATTAATATCTATAATATATAAAAACAACAACAAAAATCCTAAATTGTCCAATCAGTAAATGGGCAAATGAGTTAAACAGGGACTTTTCAAAAGTCATCATCAAAATGGCCAAAGGTCTATGAAAAAATGTTCCACATCTTTAAGTATTATGGAATTACAAATCAAAACTATACTGAGATCATCAAGAATATAAGTAGTAAATGCTGATGAGGATGTGAGTGGGAAAAGGAACCCTCATACACTGTTTGTTAGAGAAAATGTAAAGTAGTACAAACTACAGAAATCATAATGAAGAGTCATCACAAAGCTAAAAATAGAAACACTATTTGATCCAGGGACAATAATGGTTGGTGTATTTCTGAAAGATTTAAAGACACCCTGTGAGTGCATACTCATGTTTCTCACAGTGCAATTCGTAATGGTTAAACTGCAGAAACAGCCTAGATGCCCATCAAGTGATGAACAGATAAAGAAAATGTAGTATATACATACAATGGAACATTAGCCATGAAGAATGAAATCATGTACCTTGCAGGAAAATGGATAGTTCTGGAGACTATCATGGTAAGTAAAATACCCTAGTCACAGAAAGATAAGTATCATATTCATCTAACTATTTTCTTTAGTAAGAGCAATCTATGCTGGGCATGGTGACACATGCCTGTAATCCCAGCATTTGGGAGACTGAGGCAGGAGCACTGCTGGGAGTTTGAGATCAGTCAGGGCTACAAAGGAAGTTCAAGTCCAGCCTGAATTGCATAGTGAAACCCTGTCTTAAAAAAAAAAAAAAAAAAAGAGATGACAGGAAACTAGAAGGAAGAACTTTAAAAATGGGAAAGGACACCTCAAAAATTCTGGGGTTTAACTCGATCTGCTCTTTTACCCACAATCCCAGACACTGATGATGAAATAAGCCCAGACAAAGTAATACTTTGCTTGTAAATGGGTATAATACGGTAGGGATAAAATCACCTAACAAATTGGTATTCTCATATCAAAACTATTTTGGAATTACTGCCTCTGATACATATGTAAGTAAATAGCAAAATTTACATAGACGGTTATGGTTTCTTAGTCCAGCTATATTTGAAGATTTAAGTTCAAGTACCCTTTCAGAGAAGCTAAAAAATCATTCTAGACTACAAGTTGGGTTTAAGAAATATCTACTTTAGTAGCTTGGAGCTATGGTTCTGTGGAATGTACTATACCTGGAAACGTCATTTTTAGGACATGAAGACATCTTTGAAAGTGAGGTGACTGCCCAGTGCACAATAAATTAATCATCTCATCCTCTTAATGAGAGAAGATATTGACCCCAGTACCATCAATGGTAAAAGTTTTGAAATGTTCTAAAAGCTGAGATGCCAAGCACAAGTACATGAGAGGCAAGACTGCATACATTATTTTAAAAGGACTTTTGAGTTTTTTATCTTTAGCTTCTCTGACAGTGATTTGTAAATTTTCAAAATATTAAAGAGTAAAATATGCAGTTTGAGCCAAAAAAAAAAAAAAAAAAAAAAAAAAAAAAAAAAAAAAAAAAAAAAAAAAAAAAAAGAAATGGGAAAGGAGATTAAGGGGAAGGGGGAGAAAAGGAAAAGTAAAGAGAAATGAAAATAATTAAAGTATGTTATTTGCATATACCAAGTCACCAAAACAAAGGTCATTCTTTTTGCTGATATGCACCAACTGAAGAAAAGAAAGAAATGGTACTGGGAAACAAGAGAGGTGCTTATAGAAGAGTAATCTGGATCCTCACCTCACAGCACATGCAAAAAATGAACTCAAGTGGATCAGAGACCTAATTGTAACACCTAAAACTTTAATAAAAGTTTTAGAATGTAAGGTTCATTCATTACCTTGGATTTGGAAAAGGATTCTTAGAAATGAACCAAAGTATGACTAATAAAAGAGAAACTAATTTGGAATGCATTAACATGAAATACTTTTGTGCTTCAAAAGACTGTGAGGAAAGTGAATATATGACACACAAAACAGGAAAAAATATGTAAAAACCACTTATTTAAAAAGGGACCTAGAGGTACAAGATATAAATAACTTTTATTATTCTGAAATAAGAAGATAAATAATCCATTCAATAATAGGCAAAGGATCCAAATGCACATTTCTCCATGAAAGAAAAACCACTCCAAAAAATGCTCAACATCTTGAGGTAACTACAAATCAAAAACATAACGAGAGGCACTATCACACCCACTACTATGGCTAGAATCACAACCTCAGATAAAATAATTATTAGAAAAAGATCAGTGTGGACTACATAATGAGTTCATGACCACCCTGGCCTATACAGGCAGACACTATTTCAAAAAATAAAACAAAACAAGTTGCAAAGGGCTAGCAATGCCACCCATAGGTATACATCTAAAGGAAAAAAAATTACACAAATATTCATAATATAAGCCATAATAGTCAAAATATAGGAACAATCCAAATTTCTATTAACTAATGGGACAAGCAAAATATGAGTTACCCATTTAATGAAAAGTTACTTGACCAAAAAGAGCAAGGATGTACTGCTAATAGCCACAAGATACATGAACTTTAAAAATGTTATGCTAAGTGAAAGAAATCCTTCACCAAAGATCATACACTATCTCATGTATCGAATGTTTAAAATACAAAAACCTATGGAGCCAGAAAGTATTTTAATGTTTACATAGATGCAACCAAGGTTTTCCTTTTGGAGGTGATGAAAATGTTCTAGAATTAGATAGTGGTGATGACTGTACACTTTGTGAATTCGGTATATTATATACTACTAAATTATATATTTCAAATGGGTGAAGTGTATGGTATGTGAACTAAATGTTAATAAGCTATGTTATGCTGGGTGTGGGGGTGCACACCTGTAATACCAGCACTTGGGAGCTGAGGCAGGAGGATCACCACAAGTTCAACGCTAGCCTGGGCTACACAGCGAGACCCTTTCTCAAAAAAAAAAAAAAAAGCTATGTTATAAAAGATGGAATGTATATTTGTCTTTGTCTATGAAGGTTGTCTCTACCTTAGGAATTATTTCTATGAGGCAGGAAACAAAAAGGCTATTTCTGATTCAAACAGTTACCAAACAGGTACTACCTTCTAATTTGCCTTATCTCATTACTCATCAAATATCTTGGTCATACTCCAAAATTTTAAGTTAAAGCAAAAGTAACCCAGGAAAGAAAAAAAGTGATGCAAACACAAATGAGTACCTTTTTTCTTCAGTTCTTTCTGACCCCCAACTTTTCTTTCTATTTGCTAATAAGCAAGGACTTACTTCCATTTTCTGTCCTCTAAAAAAAAATCATTTCTATACATTTACTTACCGTAACAGAATAAAAGATTTGAAATTTATATTTTTAAACTGAAACAAAACCATTTTAATATTTAAACATTTTTAATACTTTTTTTCTGCAGTGCTTCTGCTTCCTTAGTGTTTTCCATCAAATGCTACTATTCTAAGTCTTACCTCTGTTTTTTCGGTCACTTCATTTTCTGTCATAAGGTCTGCTAAAGCATAGACAAATCCCAGATCTAACCTGAGATCCATTTCTTGAATTAATACTTTGAAATACCTATGTTACAAAGCAGAAAATAAAAGAATCATGAACTGCACTAAGAAAATTAGATGAGAAAAAAGTATTTGATATACATTAGAACTTTGAAACTTAGGATTCTAAGATGAATAAAAATGCATCATGACAACACTGCTTACACAAAGAACCACAACACAGAAAAACAGCCATAAAGAAATGGCTAGGCCATGGTACACAGTAATACAACAGAAAATTATATATCAGTGGTAATGAATAAATCATAGCTACATATGAAAAAAATCACTACATTTTTAGTACAAATTTTAATTAAAAAAGCAAGTCCCTGGAGGTTTGTTTAAAGTTTGAAACAATTTTTAGAAAATCAGAAAAAAATTAAAGTTGTAAAATGCTGAGGTATACATACACAGTAAAACTGTATTTTCAAAAGCAAGGAAATATAACAGTTCATCTCAGTGACCAGGTGAGAGGAATGAGATAGGCAGAATCATCACACAGACACTTTTCTGTTCCATTAGCTGGAATCAGTAGTGGGTGAATATGGAAATTATATTTTTATCCTTGTTTCTAAAGCTATATATGGTCATTACAGGCATTTTAAACACAGAAACAAATGCATAAGTAATTCCCAAGATTTAGAAATAACTATTTTTAACATCTAGGTGTACATCATTATAGATTTCTCTTTTGCTTTTATAATTTGATACCTTATGGTTAAAATTTTGATTTATTTGAAATTTTTAAAGAGTACAAATAATTCACATACTTCAATTGAAACATTAAATGAACATGTAAGAAATATATGAAAATACTTACTTAATACGTGATATCTGGGAATGTCCTGCAGATCTCATGACAATACTGACATCTGTAAAGGGCTTTGGTGCTATAAAGTTTATACATATGATTACTCTTATGGTGCTTTAAGCCAAAATTAAGCATATTCTTCCAATTTAATATACATCAAACAAAAAGAAATGACATTACTAAATCATGTTAATTAAAACTTCTGATATTTTGCAAGGTTCATTACAATCCAAATTTCAGACTCTAGGATTGTCTTTTAAGGTAACTTCTAAAAGTCAGTGATTCTGAACTAGAAGTATGCACTAGAATCATCAGGGAAAGTGTGGAACAGATTTTGGGCATTTATGGCACACCTGCAGGAAGAGGGGCTGACACCTACACAGTGATTAAAAGCTTCCAAGCAGGCTACGCAGAGTGCCTCAAACAGTTTAGCATTCACAGTATGGGCTCAGTGAAATAAAGTAACACAGGGCTGCAGGGAGTCGGTAGAAAGCAGGGAAGAGAGAGACACATAAGAAAAAGGTGAAGGAGAATAGCTGCCAAGTCACTGTCACCTGGAGAACACAGGGCAGTTCTGCCTATTCAGAAAAGACTGAACTTAAACTTCCTCACTGTGTATGTAAAAGTCGTAACAGTCACATCAGATTTACAGATTAGTAATCTGGTTTTTCAATTAATATGTCTAAATTAAATATTTCTATGTGTAAATATATGTGTGTGCATGTGCGTGCGTGCCTGTGTGTGTGTGCCTGTGTGTGTGTGTGTGTGTATATATATATATAGATAGAGAGAGAGAGAGAGAGAAAGAGAGAGAGAGAGAGAGAGAGAGAGAAAGAGAGAAAGAGAAAAAGAAAGAGAGAGACAGGGTCTCACTGTGTAGTTCAAGCTGGCCTTGAACTTGTGGCAATCCTCCTGCCTCAGCCTCCCAAGTGCTGGGATTACAGGCATGCACCACTACATCCAGATATCTAAAAATACGTTCTTTTTTTTCAGTATTCATTTAAAGATTTGTTGAAGTTAGTTGGTATTTGTTGGTCCTTTTTCAAGCAGCTTCATTTTCTAGTGATCCTACTGAAACTAAACCTGAGAATGGTTTCTTTTCATATTTTTATAGTAAAATAAGCCAAGTAGCTAAGACAACTGTTTCTGTAATAATCTAAAAATGAAAACAAACCTGAGTCCATGGTGACAGACTTTGGAGGTCTAATAGGATAAAACACGAATGGAAAAATTGCACCATGAATCTGGTTTTGGATCTAAGAAAATAAAAAACAGGTTGGTATATAGCACATCAATTGCACAACTTGACTAGAACTAGAAGATTTAGAAGTATAGGGAATCAAAAGTCTAGTCTACCACTGAAACTGAAGGAGAAAGTGCACCATCAGTGTGTTCCCTAAGTTCATCCTCCACCTTCTCAGGGTACTTTACCCTCTGGCTTCCACCACACTTTGTCTTCAGGCTTTGTATTAGAAATAAACAGGGCTGGGGATATAGCTCAGTGGAGTAAGCGCTTGCCTAGCAAGTGCAGGGTCCTGAGTTTGATCCCCAGTACCGCAAAAAAAAAAAAAGTTACTATTTAGAAATAAACAGATCCTGGAACTATTATCTGGTTCTTTGCTGTGTTTTGCTTCTATTTCTCAGAAAGGCATACCTGTATTCTGTAAATTTGAATTCGGAATGATGACTGATGTGCAGATGTGCTATATTCAACTTTTAATGCTGGAAGATAATTTCTTCGGAGAGGTATTACACGTGGTTGCAGAACTTTCATGCTGTTGCCACTAGGTGTTATGCAAACCTGAAAAACACCCCCAACCAAAGAAAGTCAACATGGGATGTCTCTTTTCCATATTGATTAAAATTAGAAATTTATACCAAAAGGTGTTTAAACTAATGCTAATTAAGACAGTAGGCTAAATACCTCATTTTATTTAGATTCAAATCTCAGATCTTTGTATTCCAAATCCATAAAATATTCACATAATCCTGAAAGGTTAACTGTATTGCCTTTCATATTTATTTACTACAATAAAAAAATAAAGCAAGTGCTGGAGGTATAGGACAGCCTTAGAGCACCTGCTTAGTACGTGCAAGATCCTGGGCTTGCTTTCCAGGATGGACAATATGAGATGGGGCAAGAGAAAAGAAAGTAACAAAAAAAGCTAATTTTTAAAATAAAATATAACAAACTTTTCTCATTAACTGAAAGAATTATCAACATTTAATAACTTAAAGTCTGATTTATGACCACATCTATAAAGGAATATTATACATTAAGTATGTAACTTAAGATTTACCAGGTTCACTGAGCATGGTGGCACATGCCTGTAATCCCAGCACTCGGGAGCTTGAGGGAGGAGAACTGCTGTGACTTTGAGGCTAGTCTGGACTAAAAGCAAGTTCAAGCCCAGTTTGAACTGCATAGTAAAATAATGTCTCAAAAAGACAAAAAATATTAACCATATTCAATTTGTTTTGTAAGGAAGCCTGATTTTCCCTAAACTTCACTAGTGATTCGAAATATAACAGATAAAAATTAAACTTTCATGAGTACTGTAAAAATTTACCGAAATGCTGGTGTCCAACTCAATAATCTTATCTTCTAAAGGTGAAGATTCAGTGTATTCCTTAAATTCTTTTTCCAACTTCTCAGTGTGCTTCACACTCATTGGCTTCCATCTTGCTTTCTTCTTGTGCTTTGTCTCCCAAACTACATCAGAACTTGTATATGAAAGCAAAAGTCATTGTGTTAATATATAATAATTTCATTTAAGTGGGCTGTTACATAAATTACAATGTTCAATAAAAGTTTGCAATAGCCACCACATTATGAGTTTAAAAACATGAATTTACTCAACTAATATTTATTCAATTCCTATTCAGATACTGCTCTAGATATTAAGAGAAACAGCAACAGAACATTTCCATTATTGTTCATTTTAGCTGGTGAGTGAGATGGTAAATAGTAAACATACAGTCAATTTTAATCTATAGGAGGTAAAAATTGTTTTGAAAGAAGAAAAAGTAACAAGTCTTGGGCTATGGTGAAATAGCAGGGGCTGTAGTAGTAAAATGAAGTGGTCAACAGAGACCTCATTGAGAAGGTGAAATTTTAGGGTATGAGGGAGTTACGCAGCAGACGGGATAAGAATATTTTAGGAAGTGACCAGTTTTCAGTAAACACCTTAAAGTAGCAGCACATCTACTGCATGAAGATAAGCAAGGAGGCTGGCATGGTTGAAGTACATTACGAGCTAAGGATGAAGTCAGTCAGTGGGCTGCCAATTAATGTAAAGCTTTGAAGGTTATTATAAGGAATCTGAGTTTTATTCCAAGTGAGCTGAGGAACTGCTGAAAGTGTTTAAGAGATTAGCAGTATGACCTCACTTAACACTTTGTTAAGAATACACTATGAATCTGGGTGTAAGAATAGAAAAAGGAGTCAAACCTATAAGCAGGACAACTTGTTGGGAGTTAAGACAGTCCAGAAATGGTGATGGGTCTGACTAGGGTTTTAACACTGAAGTAATAAAAAGTAGCCAGATCCTATGTGTATTCTGAAGGCAGTGTCAGCACAGAACTTCTACATGAAATAGTCATGGGGTATGAAATAATGGGAGGATTCAAAGGTAACTCCAAAGTCTTCCATTTGACAAACTTGAAAGGGTTAGTCATCAGTACTTCCAATGAGGAAATATGTTTTGGCAGGAGAAGCAAGTGAGGAGTCTGGTGTTCAAGACGAAGTTTAAGTTATTTCCTAGATACTGGACAGATATTGCACAGGCAGTTAGATACCCAAATGTAAGAGTTCAGAAAATAGGTTTAGCTGAAGACAGATGTATCTGAATAAATTTGGGACATAGTATGGTAAAGAAAAATGAAATAGAAAAGATTCAAGGTCTAAAAACCTTAAGAGTACCCAACATGAGAAATTGAGAGGATGAAAAGGAACCAATGAATGAGGCTGAGCATTTTGAGACAGGAAAATGGTCAACTTAGTCAAATGAAAGAAAATGTATCAAGGGAGAACTTCCGTTACATGTTATCAAGTAAAGTGAAAACTGATAATTCCACTGGATTGGCATTATAGAAGTCACTGGTAATCTTGCCAAGTTTTATGATGCATTGAAAACTAAACACTGGAGTGGGTAAAGACAAAAGGGATGAAAGCACACTGGATATACTTAATACATTTCCAAGGACCTTGCCTATAGAGAAAGACACTGCTAGTAGTAGGTAAAGAGAAGTGTGCTCAGAAAAATATATTTTTGAGAGAAAATGATACTGGTGGCAACAATCCAGTTAGAAAGGTAGATGTTGTAGACTTAGGACAAAAAGAAGAGGACTGGGGAGAAAATGTCCTCACATAGGTAAGAATGAATGGAATATAGTGCAAACGCAGAAAAAAAGTGCTACAAAAGGAGCACTCCTGATGTACCTGTGACAACTCTGGAGAACTGTTAGTCAGCTACCGATACCTATGGAAGGAAGCTATGATGTTAGGGGATGAGGAGGACTTGTGGAAGCTTGCTTTTTATGGCTTCATTTTTCTCAGTGATGCAATGCAGTGGGCTGAGAAAGAGAATGGGGTTTTAAGAGAGGCAAAACACAAAACTGTCCTGGAGGGCAGTTATAAGAAATATCTAACTGCATTTAAAATGTTTAAATACCTAATGACAGGCTGGAGAAGTGGCTCAGTAGTAGAGCACTTTGAAGCCCCGGGTTCCATTCCCAGCAGTGGACAAAAATTTACGCTTAGGTATTATTTTACCGTTATTTACATATTTGAGTTATTTAATTTTATTTAAATATTTAATGTATTACTTCTAACATTTATGTTTACTTAATAAATAGAAAGGTAGGGATCATGTATTGGTTATCTTTTCATTCATATAATTTACAAGAGATAACACATTATAGGAGTTAACTACAATGTGTTATGCATTTAAAAATTTGTTACCTATTTCACCTTTTTATTTAATAAAATTTACATTTTTGAGAAAGATATAAATTGTTTTTT